>JAPDSC010138310.1:676535-725248 GCA_026290005.1 Latrodectus geometricus
ATATATATATATATATATATATATATATATATATATATATATATATACACATAATGATTGTTATTATTGGCTGATTCGGTGCAGTATCTTTACTCAAAAGTTATAGTACAATTTGACGTTCATATATTTCTCAACATTCTTATTAGAAGCAACCTATTTAGCTCATCAAAATTCGTTGTTAGTTAATTTCAAAGTATAGCTCTAGATAATAATGAATTTTTTAAAATCCAGCAATAAAAACACATTTAACTGCAGTGATTGAAGTATAAGTAATAGACTAAATTTCTGCAAAAATCTGATTATTCATTAAAACGAAATACAACAAAATCCCAATCGTCTATTACATGCTAATGTTAACAAGAGACATACTGAATGAATATAATGAAATAATTATGCTAAAAATCTTAAATGATAGCAAGCATGTAAACTGTTTATTGCTCATTTTGTTGCAACTAAAAAACTTTTTTATATTATTTTTTTAAAATTTTAGTGATACTATGAAAAATGTATCAATATTTTCTTGATATACTCAGCCTATGAGATGATTGAATTTTGATACACTATGCGAATAATTCTTTTTACCTGACTTTCTCACTAGCGCAATTTTTTTTTTCACTCAAATTTCACATTTTAATACATTCCATATAGAACACAATTTAATGAATAATTTACAAAGAACGTCATTTAATTTAGTGAAAAAGGAGTTATGAAAATAATTAAGAGATTAAATTATACAATTAACACAGGTCTCATTTAAGTATTTAAACTCTTAGCATAAATTCATCCTTATTATGTAATATATTCAAGTCCAATAAGAATAATTAGTATATTAAAGCTTTACAGATGTGAAATTAAGTTCTTAGCTTACCGGTGCGTTCTGAAGATTAAAATGAGTTGTTCCCCTTTCTAGATGATGGAATGAAAAATGTACGTTTTATTTCAAATGAGCATTTCATTTTCTGTTTGGTCATTTTAAAATAAAATTTCTTTTAAAAATAGTTTTATTTGGAAAGAAACCGATGAAAATATTTATATTAATTCTAAAATTAATTCAGTTTATAACATTATGTGTGTTTAGGCTTATTTTATTTTATTTTTTTTATTTATTTATTTTTTTTGTGTGAACAAAAGTCACCATGTATAGTACAAAATTTATTTGCACTTAAATTAATAAATATTTTTATTTAATAAACTTTAGTGATTGCAGGAATTTAAGGAATAGTTAACGTTCAATCAAGTGGTACTTTGATATAATTATAATGAAAATAATATTTCAATTAAATTAGAATTTAACTAATATCTACCTGAATAAATTAGGTTTGGATATTTGAAAAAGAATGATTCTATCCATGCATATTTATATCCCTACACTTGATTTTAGATGAAAATTGGTAAAATTTTTGTCTGTGCAATACACATAAAATTTCATTTAAGTTTAAAATCAATATCTAAAGTGAAAGACATTTCTATAAGTATCTTTAAATATATTATTTGTTTGAATAGTTTGAGTTTTATTTTAACATATTTGCTAGTTTAGTTCTTGTAAAACTGTAAATTTAACCTGTGGTTGTAAGAGAGAGAGTACTAATTATTGTATATAAACTTATTGGAAATCGAGATTTAATGCTATGCAATTATTATAAGAATAAAGAAGTTTCTAAGAAAAAAATCTCATTTTTAAATTTGCATACCAGGGAATTACCAAATCGCTTATAACGAGCAATTTGCAAATAGTAAGAAAATAATTTTACACATACTAAAAAGTTTTATCCTTTTTAAAAATATTAGACTTTTTCTAAATCTGGTTGCAAAGTAAGTCTGATTGTTCTTCATTGTAATATTTTCTTAATTACAATTTAGTAGAACGTAATCGTAATAAAGTTCAAGAATCACTCGTAAAGTTTATTGAGAATTTCTTCAATTTACAATAGTATACCTTGCAATCTATCAGTGCATAATTGTATGTTCAATTATTTGCTCAGTGTGGATCAGTATGGATTATGCAGTTAAGGGAATTTATGATTTATTATCAAGTATTTACTTGCCACTAAATTGTCAGAATTTAAGGAATGGTAGTTAACAGGAGTATATTCTGAATCACTATAATTACCATGCAAGAAGTTGGGATAGAACCTGCAAACTGTTAAATTAAATGTCCAATTGGTAGTCATTTTACTGCCATATCCTCAAAGGTTATTAGAAGAAATTTTAAAAAATATATATCACACTTGTAATAAGAAAAATCTAATTAAAGGTTTAATTGAATCATATTGTAGCCAGTACAATAAATTTTTATTCCTTTCATAAATACTATATTTTAGAACTTATACATATAGTTAAATTTTAGAGACAAAAAAGTCTGCCTTCACTATATGCTCAGTTTTTATTTTCATGAAAGCCTTAAGAAAAGTATGTAATTTGTTGAAGACAATAAAAATATATTATGTCCCATGCAAAGCACTCTGATAGAAAAATGCTGTTACTAAAAAAGAAAAGAAAAGAAATATATTACCTCCACTCGTGAGCTTATTGTTTCTCCTTTTTGCTGTATATTTTGATCACCTTCAACGAAAATGTTATCTATGCATTTTATTACTTTTTGTAGCACTTTATATTGCAATGAAGCTTCAATATTTAAGAATTTATTACAAATTATGACCTAAAAATATCCTAAAATATTTCGTTTTTACTTCAATGTTGGAAATAAAATGCTTAGATCTTATAACTTAAAAGTCTTATGCTTTAACAATAATTCTATTTTTTAGAGAGGATACATGAAAAAAATAATTTTTTTTGAATATTTGGTCTGAATCTACGTTAAAATGTGTCTTAAATAAAGCTTTAATAGTACCACCAAAGAAAATTCTTTTAGTTTTATGAAAAAATATTCTTTTATTTTTCTGTATTTTCTACACCATAAGATATTAATAAAAATTGTAATTGCATAAGGAGGGAATCACATTGTATGCAATATAATCGAAAGTGCTATTTAATTTACTTTTTAATAATGTATAATTCCCTTTTATGCAACTATACGATTTTAAAAATTACATTTTATATATTATTTCACTTACAAATGCAAATTTTTAAAAGATAATGATATGTAAAATTATACTATAAAAGCAATATTAATCATATATCAATTGTAACTGAAAAAAATTACTGGAATTTCAAACTGTGCAAAATGTTATGATGATGAATTTATATTATATTTCTTAGTATAATTATTTTCTTACACAAAATGATAAAAACTGTTCATTTCCAATATAATTTGACCAAATACTTTTAAAATTATATCAATATTAGATAAAGCATGTGCACTTTCTGAATAAAAAATTTCTATAAATAATTAATTTCCTTCTGGTATATGTAAGTGAGTATTGGATTGTAATATATAATATTAGGAATGGAATAATTCTCTATATTAATGTATTTTCCAACAGTAACTTCTTCGCAATAACCTCATTGGAAAATTATAACCTGAAAGTAAGTGTTTTTTCTCTTACAAAAATAAATAGATTCACAAGTCAGAAAAATCATTTAAATCTATAAAATTCATGTTTTATCATAGCATAAATATTTTCTGTATTAAATGAGTTGCAATTATAAAAATGGGCATGATATTTTTTCATCTCTCATAATAACTTACTGCGAATATATCCCAGCTTTTCATAATAAATTATTTATTTTTAGCAATGTAAAAGATAGTAAATTAAATGGGTTATTGCAAAATATTTCCAATAAAATCACAAATTTATATGTTAAAACTTAAAAAAAGGAAATTATTTATTTAAATACAATTTCTGTCTCATAGATTTTAATGCAGTAGTAATCTTAAAGATTAAAGAATTTAATGTACATTAAATATGAAAATTTCCTATTATTTTGGTTATTTTCATTTGTAAAACATTAATTTGTCTTTTTTGTCCATTTTAACTTTTGGGGCTCTCTTGTGTGGATGAAGAAAGCCTCAACAATTTAGATAGTGAAATTATTGTTTGAAATATTTTAAAAATAATATAAAAATTAAAAACACTTTTCGTAGAAGTCATTCATGATCGCGCAAATTCTTCATGTTGCTTCAAATGCTATTTCAGGAGTGTTGAAATATATTCTAGGGTATCTAAATCTATTCATATTTGAAAATGCACTTGTCACTAAATTCATATAATTTAATTCTATTATCAATGAGTGAATTTAGAATATGTTAATCTGACAGCAATTGAAAGTGCATAATTTAAACTTATTAATAAACTATTTGACATTAATCTGAATATATTATTCTATTACTGTATTCTATTCACTTACATAATTTATATTTAAATAAGAAGTGTATGACGATTTGCTACCCTACCAAAAAATCATAATATTTTTAATAGTGTTTTATTTCTTTAAAGATTTATCTTTTTCAATGGATTTTTCAAATTAAGAATTTAAAATATAAAATTATCTATAATATATTAAACTTTAGTTAATTTACAACAAATTGCGTAAGCACCTTATCAAACAAGTATGAAACTCAAAATACAAGAAGATATAAAATACTGTATTCTCACGGTAGTATTGAAACTACGGTATTATTTTTAGGTCTATATGTCTCAGGATCTAAGTATTTAGTTATTGTAGTTTTATGCTAAGTATGTGAGGAATTTCGTTTAACTTTATAAAGTCTATTAAATTTAATGTCTATATTTTACACATTTGTGATAAATATTTTCGGCAGGTTTACATTTTTGAAAATCTTACAAATGTTTTGAAATTTGACTCCTTAACTGTACGAAAATAAATGTCATCTTTGTAATTAGAATTCTGTATTCTATATATTGATATATTTATATTGTATTTTGTAACAAAACCAACATTATTAATAAGTTGGAATATATATAATAAATGCAAATGGAATTTAATAAAATATTAATTATGAGATCTAATACTCAAACCGAAAATGATCTGAAACTTAATTTTGTATTCCAAACGATTTATAGTTGAACTGGTTAAATTTATAGTTAACATATACGGAGAACTGTCATAAATAAAAAAATACGCGCAATTGCCTTAAGAATGATGTTGTAAATCGAACAAGGCTCTCAAAGTCTGTAAATATTTTCACAGACCTGAGTGGTTTAAAAGGGTTTTGAGTAGATATTTTTCTTTTTTCACGTTGATTTCATTTACATTTGAATTTAAAATATTAAGTTTTTTATGTAAATTATATTAACAATACATAGTATACTAACGTTCACTGTTAAAATTATAATTGTAAATATTTTATTTTCTTATTCAAAAATTTATTTCAGTATCTATACATTCTCTCTATTCCATGATATAATAAAACGTAACAAAACAGAAATACATTTGCGGAATATTTTGAATATTTTTCTGAAATTTTTGTTATCAGATAAGTAATAAATGGCAAATTGGCTAGTTAAACAGGTGTGTTTATTTAACGAAGAGTGTCAAATTTCATTATTAAAGATAAGTATATTGTAATTTAAAATAAATCTCTTAAGATTCACATTACAATAATTTCAGTTTTAATTAATTAAAAAAAATCATCAGCAGTGTCAGGTAAGTGATAATTTATATCATTATCTGGTATAACTACTCTCAGTAACTACATTCAAATAATATATTCATTTCATACGAAACCTATTTAACGTTAGAATATAGACATTACAATCATGTGAGATAATTTTGTTCTTAACATACATTTAATTTCTGTTTCTCAATGTCTTTTAATGTTCTGAATGCTCACGATATTATTTGTCTTAAAAAAACCTTAAGCTTTAGTTCTACAAACACTCGTCTTGATTTGCTTGAAACAATTAAATGAGACATTTTATCCTTCAATTCATGATAATGCATCAGATTATCATATAGGAAGAAATGCTTCAGCACCGATTTTGTCCAAATGGTCATTCACAGCTGTTTTCTTTTGGATTTTGTTTTCATTTACAGTTTTCATTTCTCTAAACTAAGAGTATAATTAAAATGTTGAAATTTACAAACAGTGAGTGGCAATATCATAACTTTCTGTCGCAGAAAATGAATACGAAATGGTTTTCAAATCACTTTAATCCAATTTGTTTCTAGAATAAGTAAGTATTAATTTTTTATGATTTTTTATAAAAAAATAAGAAACTTTCTAACGCAAAATCTACAGATTAAATTTCTAAACGAAATGACATCTACAGGTAAGTATATAGTTAAGAGATTCCAGAGTTATAGTGAGTATTAATATAAAAATTATATTGGGTGTGTCCTTCTTGATAAACAACTCTCGTAAGTAAACTATAAATTCACTTATTCTCTCTAGACTTATTTATTTCTTTTATTTTTAAAAAATATTCATGTTACATAACAAATCCTTAACACTATCACATGTAGGGAAACCTTAAAATACTTAAATATAGATTAAATCATTCCCTGGTGTCACCGGAGAATTAATTATGTTACAGACACTGTATTTTGTATTTCACTTTGAATTTATAAATATTCATTACATCATAAGCATTAAATTTCATTATTAATTAGAAGAATGATCAACAAACAGGAAATGTGAATGAAACTAAACGAGCCAACCAGTGCAGAGAAAATCACTTAATGGCGGTGAAAGACTTTTTCAGATGTAATTGTGTTACACTGATTTCAAAGACCACATTTATTTTAAATATAAACGTTGATTTCTAAACTGTACATAAACATCTGCTTAAATTACAAAAAAAAAATGAACAGAAATTGTGCAAAATAACTAAAGTGTGCAATGCAGGTAAAATTGATTAGCAAGAACAAATTTGAAAATGAACAAACAAAAATCCGAGAAATGTTTATTAAACGTTCAAGTGAACTTATATAAAAACATTGTAAAAGAGCAACGAATTTTGTACAACGCTATGAGATTCCTACAATTTATTTGCAAGAAAAGAATGTTATTGAGCAAATATCTAAAATTTTTTACGAATAATTAAAGAAACCTTTTGCAAAGCGATGATGAGTACTCATAATTCTTATTGTGAGAATAAAAAAAAATATTCCTTCTTATAAAATCATAGTTACAAGGTACATTGTGCAATAAAAAGGATATTAATTCTAAAGCAACAGAAATTTATAATGATTTGTTCAATTTATGAAATAGATACTCTTAAATAAACTCTCATAAAATAGATTGATGGAATCTACCTGCGTTAGTTAAAATTCACCACGTTTATTCATATTGAATTCAACATTTAATTTTCCAATCCAATTATATCAAAATTTGGTATAAATTAATTAAACATTTTGTCATTGAAATAAAATGCTTTCTTGAAATAAAAATTCATCATCACAAGTTATGCATGTATAAATAACTTTGAGAGGTTTTCTTGGTAGAAAATGCTTTAACCTGAATACATTTTAAAGTAACTTATTCAAATATGCAATATGAACGATAACAAGTTGTACTATGGCAGAGTAATGTTTAATAATGAAAAATGCCAAAAATTTTGATTTTTGTCAGTCTTTGTAGTATATAGACCAATGTAAAAATATATTGAAATTACTAAGCACTAAAACAATTATGTTAATTTATGGAAGTTATGATTCCTCTAATTAATCTTGGCCACAAAAATAAAATGATTTCTTTAAAATGCTACAATAATTTTAATCAATGTCCTCTAACAAACCAAATTTCCAAAGTTCCTTTCAATATTCAGTTAAGTCGCAAAATTTCCTTGATGCAACTAAAAAAAAAAAATTCTTTGTTCTTGTTGCATTTGAGACAACTTCAAAATTTAAATCTCCTAAAATAGACAACGCTTACTTATTTCATTACTGTAAACAGTAATTGTTTTAGGCATTCAATTCAATATTTATCTTTTCTTTGGCTGATACCTATTCTGCACAATAATAAAATCTTCTTCAATATTTGTCAAGACGATATACTTCGACTTTTGAAACCTAAGTAAGTACTTTTTAAAAATGAGAGAATTATTTCCACATTTTGCACAATTTTCACATTTAGAAGAATTATAATTATAAATGCTTATAGTTTATTCAATTTGTGATATTCATTAAGATAACTTTTTAATTTTAAAGCAAATTATTTGTAGTTTACGGTAATTCCAGCATTTCAGTTTAATTTAAATACCTTGTAAAAAACCTTATACTCTCATTTAAATATTCAGACTTTAAAATAATTATTGTTTAGGTTTTTGAATTTATTATACGCGTATTGCTCTTAAATTAAAAAAATATTGATACCTTGATATGAAACTAGAGTATAGCAATAAAGTTTCAAATTTAGATAAATTTTTTGTTGAAAAAAATTAAAATTTGTCTATTCACTTCCATAATTAACCATAAACTTTTTTAATAATTATAATATTTTTCCTGAACTTAAACACGTTAATTAATACATTAAAATTTTAAATTAATATCTTTTTGTCTTTTCTCTTCTAACTAATTTCATGATATTTTACACTACATTACATATAAATTGTTCCAGTAAAAAATGTATAAAATAAAGATTATGAGAGAGATGGTCTTATAACAGTTATTTTTCATACATTATCACAAAACAGTTGTGGAACATTATATTTAAAAATATGGAATATTAAGCAGGTTAACTAGAATTCAATATCAAAGCTTATTTGAATATGGCATTCCTTTAATTTTTAAATTGTTGAGATAAAGTTTTCAGAAATAACTTATTTGAATATATACATTTTTTGCAATCTACTTATAATTTAGATGCCTATAAAATAAAAACATTTAACTAAGATAAATTATTAATAAAAAAATTGTTTTATTCAATAAGTGTTATTAACATCCATGTTAATTTAGTGGTATTTAACATTTAATTAAATTTTTCAACGATGAAATGTATTTTATATTGAAAAGTAAATAATTCCCTGAAAAGAAAAATTTCTCTGAAATAAAGCATCTCTCTGAATTGAAGGATTTCCCCGAAATGCTGCATTTCTGTTTCTGATTCTTTAATCTTTTATAAAATTTGAAGGATTAAATGTGCTTTAAGTTTATTTCTCAAATAATTTAAAAAAATTATGTGCAGTATTTTTCTCTAAAAATGCATATTAAATATATGTTTTCAGCAAAATTAGGGCTTACGTTAAAATATATCTATCTGATGAAAATTTATTTAATATATCATAATTAAAACATTAAATCCTTTTAAACGTTGATTTAAAATGAAATCGCTTAAAATATTAAGATATAAAGAAAGATTACATTGAACTTCATTAAAGTTAGTGATAATTTTAATGAAACTATAAAATACACTTCGCTTATATAATGATGTATAAGTATTAAGCATGTTTAGTAACAAATACGAAAAGATTTATTTCAAAACATAGATCAATAAATAAAACAATAATATTTCGACAGTTAATTTACTTACTACTGTTAAATATCTGTATTTGTATGTATCTGTATCTATCCATGTATATTAAAAAAAAAGTATATTAATTTTAAAATGTGTTCATTTTTCTTACTTTTAAATTTAATGATATATTTTTATATTCTTAGCATAATAACAAAATATATTACAGTTTCAAAAAAGTTATTTTAAAAGAAATTGAGTGAGTGACATTTATTTCTCATATGAAAATGGTAGGATAATATTCATCCTACAAAAATTTAGACAGTATTATTCATGCTTGTATTAAAATTTTTTAAGCGATTCTTGAAATTTTGCCTATTATTTTTAAAATTTGAGCTGAATAATTGAAGCTCAAGTCTATTTTTATTAAATATGAATAAAATACCTGAATATGATATATACTCAGGTGACTTATTTAATTATTTGTAAAATGACAAATAATATAGGTGTCATAATTTTCTTTTAACTACAATGAGATTTTACCGACAAAAATGACAAACTTTCATTTATGGCATTTTGGATGCAATCTACGTGATTTAAATAATTAAAATTTGCTTGAGAATTGCATAATATTACGACACATTTCCCTTGCGTAGTTAAAAATGTATTCCCTTTAAAAGTTAATATGTTATATCTCAATGCATAGTATTCTTCAATATATGTGTTGTGCACTTAAAAAAATCTATCCTTAAAAATTAAAGTATTATAAAATTGGGTATCTCTCTCCTTTTTTTTTTCAAAAATGTTGTAGAGAGAATTTCTTTATATAGAGATACAAGTTTTTTGCATTTATTTTGTGAAATAGTACTTTTTAGTTGGTACATGTTACACTTAACAGCATTAATTTTAAAAGTTAATACATAATGAAGTAGTAAAGATTTTAATTTCCTCTTACAGTTATATTTTTATATGTGTGAAAGAAAATAATAAAAAAACTGTAAAAATGTATAACATAGCATTTATTATATGAATTATAATTTAATAGAAAGAGTTTTCAAGTGATCGCATTTATATATTTACCTTTAGAAACATGTTTAATTTTTTTTCTTTGAAATTGTAAATTTATGTACATTTGTGATAAAGGCATAAAGATAAAAGATTGAACAAAATTCACGACTTTAACTTTTATTGAAAATTTTATTAAAAATTTAATGAAATACCAGATTTTCTTATATACGAAAATTATAACACCATATATGGAAGCAATAAGTATACATTGTATAGTCCGGAATGTTCGTGCCGATTTTCGGTCTGTAGTATAAGAAGAGACCGAAAAAATTATAATTATTGAAAATAAATTTCATGCTTAAAAATTCTAATAGAGATAATTTTAGTCATATTTGGAAGAAGGTTTGGTTACAATTCGTTAACATTCAATCATCATTATTTACGCCTTAGAATATGGAAGCAAATAAAGTGCATTATAGGCACTTAATATTTTTATTTTTTCCGAAAAGGGCAAAAAGTGGCAAATAAGATATGTGCTGTTTATGATAAAGGAGTTGTAACAAAAGAACTGTATGGACATAGTTTGTTCGGTTTAAACTTGAAGATCGACACGGGCCACAGACAAAGTTCTGATTAAAACAGAAATCGAGAGTAACATACGTGCAATATTACGTCATTAGCAGGCATTCAAAATAAATCAAATACCATCAAGTTTAGCTACGTAAACCGTCTTGATGTACAGGTTCCGCACGATTTAACGGAGAAAAAATCTTTTGAATTGTATCTACATTTGTGACTTGCTTTACGAATGCAACGAACATTCCATTTCTGAAGCAATTAGTGACGAGGAATGAAAAATGGATAAATAAACGATCAGATTAAACGTTCTTGGACAAAGAAGGATGAACTATCTTCAGTGACCTCAAAATGCAGTCTTTATCTAAAGAAGTTAATAATCTGGTTGTAAAGGAATCCTTTATTATGAGCTTTTAGAAAATAATGAAACAATAAATTCAGAAAAGTATTGATATCAATTAGAAAAGTTGAAGAGAGCAATCAAACAAAATCTTCCAGAAATAGTGAATCAGAAGGGCATCGTATTTCATTTGGACAATGTCCGACATCACGCGTCTTTGTCAAACCGCAAAAATTGTTGGAGTTTAGTTTTGACGATTTAAGCCATTCCTCATATTCTCCATATCTTGTGTCCTTGGATTTTTTACCCTTTCCGATTATTACAAAATCTACTTAATGGGAAAATTTTTCAATTTCTTGTTTGAGATAAAAACTCATGAGACAATATTTTGCTTAAAGTCCTTAGAAATAGGATAGAATTCCCAAGTTTCATGAAATATGAAGAAAGTTTGTGGAACAGAATGAGATGCCTTTAAAATTTAATAAATATACACCAAAATGTTATTGAATTGCGCTTCAATTTTCATTAAAAATAGGCAGGAACAGTTACCTTTTCTCATAATATGTGAGCATTTTTTAAACAATATATCCCTGAAAGTTCTTACTAAGTCACTGTCTGTTACTCGATAAAAGCTTTCTATAATTTTCTAAATGTTTTGATGAAAAATAAAATGTCCATTTATGAGATTCTTTTTTCCTACTGACAAACAATGCATCTGATATTGCATATGTGATTGAAAAAAATAATCCTCATGATTATAAAATCTATTCGCACAATTTTGATGGCATTTTAAAAGAAATTTAGGATCACACATTATCTCTAAAATTTATATAAGATTGAAAAACATAGTATTAAGTTTTATATTAATCCTTTTAATGATTATAAAATAGTGAAAAAAATTAATGATACTTTTAAAACTGAATAAATATTAATTATCAGTTGTATAGCAACTGTTTTCTATTAAATCGATGAATAAGCAATTGAATTTTATTCAATTGTCATTTAAAAATTATTTTAAAAATAAATCATAATACTTACATAATTTAACTCAGATAGAAAATGAATAAAAAATGTAGTTAGTTAATATTTGTAATATTTTGTTCTAAATAAATATTTTGTATAACGTTTAAAATTATCTTTAATAAATAATTCTATTAAGTATGCTGGTTGTTCAAAGATTGCCCATAATCGAAACTGCTTTTTTCCGTTAACGTAAACTTTACAGCTCTTTTCATTTTTAAATTGTTAAAATAATATGAGTATAGTTGTAATAAAGTTTCTGCAGTGCAATTAGGAATATTTCATGAAATGACTTTGGAATGAAAATGCATCTTTATTCGCTATTAGAAAATTCTCAATAAACTAATTCTGATATTCACAGCATTTTGATGGTTTCTTACTTTTAATAATGAGAAGCTTTAAATTTATGTTGTTAATAATGATATTTAATGAAAAATTTGGTTTTGATAAAAGCATAAAATGAAACAAATTTTTAAAATTGATATAATCATTACGTTATTTCTAATTCTAAATATCCTTTTAAAATACTGATTACTTGATACGAGCAAAATTTTGAAAAACGGAAAATTTTCATCAAAGTTATTAAAACATTTTTCCTTAAAATATTGATGATTTATTCATTATTGACAGAGAAAATTAAATGACACATAAACTATATTCTTATGTCATAAAAAATTACCTTTAGCTTCTGAAATTAATAATTCTTAAGAAAAATTAATATTATCACCAAATAATTTTCTTTAATATGATAAATGAACTCATACGACATAAATTAAATTGTGTTGGATATTATTTAGGATTTATTGATTATTTCCTTTTTTACAAAAAATAGTTGTTAATTATAATTGTTAGAGTAAACAAATAATAAACATATATGTTAAAAGTTGTTATTATATTATTCAAGATAGATTTTGTAGTAATTAGAAAAAATATATTATCTAACATAAGTGAAGTAAAATTGCAGCTTTCTGCTTGCTTGAATGTGAAAAAATATGATGAAATAAGTGAACTTAAAAGTTAATTAATATTTACCATTAAACTAACTTAAACACCATTAAGTTACCATTAAACTAGCTTAAACAAAAATTTTACTGTAGTGTTTACTGTCCTATTAAGAATTTAATTACTTGGAAAAATTAATCTGCATTTGAAAGTTTTATTTGAAGAATAAAAATAATAATAAAGATACTTAATATCACTCGCGTTAAAATAAACTTATTCCGTCACGAAATTAAATCAATTAAGTGATATATGTAAAATTCAAATTAAGGATAAAAACTGGTATCATATCAAATGAATTACGTATAGTTATTATTTCAATGGATAATATGTTTCTGCAAATATTAGTTGATAAGTTTGAAAGTTGAGCCATCATTTTCTAAGTATGAAAAGAAAAATTGCTTTCCTAAGCAAAGTAAAACTCAAAATGTCCAAATTGAAAATCTATTACTTTCTGCCATGTAAAATGCAGTATTCTTGATAGCATTGTGATAGCTAAGACATACATTTATGCATTAATAAATCATATGCATCCTTTTTCCTAGTTTTCCAGACTTTTCAAATATTTTTCACATTTAGGATTCAGTGACAGATATTTAAAGTAATATATGATTTAATACATTTATGCTTTTATCCAAGCTGGCAAAATCTGTGTTTTCGTTGAAATGTTTTTCTGCCTTGATTTGTTCGGTTTTCTAAGATGATTTCTTTTTTAGTATTAAATTTAGTCGCAGCTCATTCTGAGGTTTAATTTCTTTTGTTTGCAGATGCCAGTCAATATGCTCACTATGTGTTTAAAGCTTTTGACAATGATGGCAGTGGAACCATTAATTTCCAGGTAAACCAAATTTTTAATTTCAGTCAATTTTAAATTACGTAATGAAATAAATAATTACTGTTTTTTTTGTTAATTTGAAAATGTATAATTTTATTTGCACATACCTTCTGCATGTCATATAAATATCAATAAAGCATCCAAACGTAAAACAGATAAGTATTTACAGTGTTAATTATTTATATATTTTCCATTATTTAGAATTGATAAAATATGTACTTATTATTTATTTAGCAGACATCAGTGTTTATTTATAATGATAATTTAGATATTAACACTAGGTTATAATAAAAATTATTTATTTCTTTAATTAAGAATAACGTTAAAAATATTATTTTCTTTATTTACTCTTCATGGCACAGAAAGTATAAAAGTGTTAAAAGAATTGACGAAAACTTATGAAAGTGATAAATTACAAGTATAACTATGGCAATGACAGTACTTAATCTGGTAATATTTTTTCAAAGATCAACATTGCAATGAAAAAGGAACATTAAATCTATATGTATGTAACTAACATATACCGAAAGATCATTCACATGTGGTAACCATAATCTGATTACATATGCCAAAAGTATGGACACATATTTTTGATTTCTATTTCCAATATAGATTGCATTACAAACTGGGATATAAATTCGTCCTCATCTTATACTCTAAACTATTTAATTATTCCTTCATTGAAAGTTAATTTAATACAAATTTCAGATTATAAAGATTTTTAAGAATATTCAACATTTAATAAATCCGATTTTCATCAAAACAATTAGCATTGCTTTCTTATCATAAACGCATCGTTAAATTTTTAATTTATTTATTATTTTCTAGTAGTTATGGTTTTATTTATTTATTTGCTGTAGACCATACTTCATTTTAATACTTTAAAATGAAGTATGGTTCTAGTTGGAAGTATGGAAATGGTGTTCTTTCTAATCTAGTTGAATTTAGATTCATGAGCATTTTATAGTAACTATAATAGTCATCAAATTCTAAATTGTTTATAAAAATATATTAGAAATATTTGTATATTAAATATTTTGATCAGTTATAATATTATAACTTGACATCTAACGTAAATTTTATCTTAACATGATCTAAATTTATTAAAAGAGTTCAAAAGATTTAGTATTTTCGCTATTGGTTACTGCAAATATTGCAAGTTGTCTGATGTGTATCTATGACTAACACAGTAAACAATGGAAAAATTTTAAAATAAAATCATTTTCTGAAAACTGTACATAATATAAATTAAAATTTCTTTAACAAAAATCAAATCATTATTCGTATATTTTGGTCCTTCACAAACAAATATTTCCTTGAAAAAGTTTGTTTCAGAAGTCGAAAGAAAAATTGAATGATTTTAAGTAAAAATTTTAATGAATAAAATTTTAATTAAATAAAATTCATTATGCTTTGCAAGAAAAGCAAAAATAAGCATTTCATGATGTTAAAAAAACACGAAACAAGTTTTTAATGATATGAGAAATCAAAACATTTTTTATGGAAATATGTCACAAAGCTAGCTTATTCACATAATAAATTATATAAACATATGAGCTAGTTTTGTGTAGCTAGCTTATTCATATACTAAATTATAACACGGGCACAGTTGAATTTTCATCTTATTTACTCTTAAAATAATCATGAGCTATATAGAAACATAATATATATATATATATATATATATATATATATATATATATATATATTATTACTTATTATCTCACTCAGTTCTATTATGGGTAAACACTTGACTTGTAAGTCTATGCTGTTTAATTATGCATATTCATTTGTCCGAACACTAACTGAATTTTGAATCCCTCTCCTTAACTTGAAAAAATACTGTAATGAACTACGAAAACGAATTTCTGCTTATAAATACGACCCTCATATAGGTTAACATCTGCTTATGGAAACGTTTCAGCAATTAACGGATTATAAAATTTCGAAGTATGTTATCAACAATTAACATGAGTACCAATGAACTCGTTTTAATGGAATGTATATGAAATGGTTTTTTAGTATTCAATAACAAATATTACAATGAATATTCTTGTAAGTGAAAAATTTATAAATTTCTATGTATTCTTTATCATATTTTATTGCCATTTTTTATGAAGTTTTTTTTTTCTGTAAACAAACATATGTGAGCTATGAAATGAACTTTCCTTTAATTTCATGTAAAAAATTATTCAAGTAAATAGCAAAATAAGAAAAGTTTTAAAAAATAATTTCAAATTTTATCCATTGACTTTTTATGCAACAAAATTTAATGGTTTCATGTTTAAAAATAAAATAATGAAAGGAAATGAAAAATAATAGATTTTGTTGTTTTAGAAACTTATTTGTCAAAAAAAAAATAATAAAACTATCCGGTACGCATTTTTTATAAAATAAATTTGCTCTGCACATTCTCTAAAAGTAAAATAAGTTTAACTTTTAGAAAATGTACAGAGTTTAGTAAAATTTATTTTTGAATCTGTGAATCCGTGTGATTCCTGCTAAAATCAGTAGCCAGAGTAACCGCAATTGTTGGAGATCACCGCTGCCCCACAATGAGACTTTGGATGTATTTTTGGGGTGTAGCAGACCAAGCAACTTCCACACCTTTTCAAAGTTGATCTAGTGTTGCACATGAGAATATAATCTGGGTCAATCGTTGAGCAACTATAGACCACATGTTTTGTATCGGCAAAAGATATAGAAGCAATTTAATGTGTTGATTTGCTAAGAACCCTTACAGAATGCGTGTCATGTGTGACAGCACATTATCCTGTTGAAATATGGCCTTGGGCAAGCCCTGTATGTAAGGAAAGACAACTGGCTCAAACACCTCGGAGATGTAACTCTGGCTGTTTAAAGAGCCAACAATGCGTACTAGATATCTAATATTATCTAATACCGCTAATATCTAATATCGCTGATATCTATTACAGCTGCATGCCATAAAACCCAATGTAGTACCAGTGTGGCAGTGCATAACGCAGCTGTTCAGTATCCTCTCTCCACAGTCTCTCCAGACTCAAATGCAAACATCGTAGTGACGCAGACATAAGAGTGATTCGTCAATAAAGACAATTTTATTACATTCTGCCGTCCACGTCCTTATTTCATCGCACCATTGTTGGCAGAGACATCTGCTGTTCGGTGTCATTCGTAGACTAAGAAATGGATGTCTTGCACCACTCTGCTGTAAATGGCGTCGAATGGTAAGTGCATACATTGGATGATGCATGACAGAATGCATGTACGGGGTGGTGTGGGATGGATGTGGCTGAGTGATCAGTCACCGTCATGCGCTCAATTTGCCTGAGATCATGTAAAGTGGTGGACTGAGGTAGATGCGATGGAACACATTGGTCCGTTGTACCCTCCTGAATCCATGATCCCATATCCGCATTACAGTTGTTTGGTTTTGTCCAACACAACAAAATATTTCCCAGAAAGATAAACCACAATCTTGGTAAGCCACAATGCTTCCTCTGTTGAACTCGGATACGTGATCAAACAATGATCACTGTTTTGTACGAGACTTAATTTATCATATTTTTGTCTTTACTTTTTTTATTTGAAAAACTAGAAGAAGAACACAATTGCCGAACTTGAAATCCCCAAAATCTCCAAGCCTTAAATAGAGCTTTGAAAGGGTGCCAGAGGTGCGCGTAATATGCAACTGTCCTGAAATTCTAATCATTTGCATATCTCACCTCTGCTAATGCATGTTGTGAATTTCAAGTTTTTTTTCATACTTTCTTCAGGGTATTGCTTTTACGATGGCCAGCATAGTGTATATATTTTAAACAAGAAAAAATATCATCTTATATTTGACATTCTTTTTCTTCAAGAACGTTTGCTGATTGAACTGTAATCAATTCTAAATGAAAAATTATCAATACTAATTAGAATAAAATTAGTTTTTTTTGTCATTTTTCTACAAACTATCAAATTATTTTAATTAATTTTCTTTTTAAATTTCTGTAACTCTTAATTAGTAAATGTTATAAAACAAGAAAATAAATCAAAATTTAATGATTTAATAATATTTATTTTATTACAATATGCAGGAATTTAAATAAGGTGTTATAAGAAAAGTTATTGAATTCTTTGAGTTGATTCAAATCTTCGCAATATTTTATTTGAAACAAATACCAATGAATACAAGGAAACATTTGAGTAACTTGAAAGATTATTCTCCTAAAATGGACGGAAACATGCATGAACAGCTTGAAAACATTTGGCCATTCTTCATTGTGTGCTAAGTGTGAAATTAACTAATTTCCGGAAGAATGACTTAAATGTGAGGTGTAAAAAGCGAATTGAAATGTTTCAGTACTGCATGAATAATTTTCAGTCAAGCGATTAATAACTGGATTATATCAGTGACCTGCAAAGAAAAATGAAAATGTGTTAAAATTGAAATGCAAATTTTGCTAGTAAATCTCATGAAAAATATAATCTGAGTTAAGTTTAGTGGAATAAGAATTATATTAAAAAATATTGTAATTCATGTAAGTCCCAACATTATATAAATTGAGTTCTTTCAAGGATATTTGATTTCGTCGTTTTTCATACTTAAAATAAAATAAAGTTTATAATTGCTATAAATTGTGTAAATTAAGATAAATGGAGAAAAAATTTTATAATTATTTTTGATGATTAAATAATATTATTAATTGTTTATGTTTCTAATTTAGTTATGAAAATGTTTGTTTTTTTCTGATTGTAAATAATGCTTCACTTATATAAAATATATGTGTATATTTTATTTAATGGTACTTTTATTAATCAAATAAAATGTTTCATTTTACCACAGAAATGTCGCAAAATAAACTTACCAGCTTTTTAGTTACAAATTAATTAATTATTGTTATTTACAATGTTAAATATAGTTTATGATATTTAATAATTTACCAAAATGAGCTGCATTAAATTACTTTCTGTGTCTGTACTTTAATTATGTACAATATATTCTTCTTTAATATTATACTTTATTTGAGAAAATTAAGCATTTACTTTTAGAATAACAGTAACATTGTCAATTTGGTAACATTGTCAAAACTTTTTGATCTTAAAGCGAGTGAGGCATCTAAAAATATCTAAATTTTTTTGCTTCATTTGAATGATATTTTCTGCTATTTAATTATAAATTTAAAATTAACAATTAAAATATTAAAATGAAAAGCTGAACTGTCTAGTTTTTTGAAGCACTTAACAAGTACTCATTTAAAAATGATTTTATTATTAACCCTTTAAAGAGGAATGCAATTAAATAATCGCTTAACTGACTATTTGTTAAGAAATCCATATACAAAAATAGGCAAGCTAACTACTATGGTCAGATTGTTATGAATATTGTTTATTCCGATTTACAAAATAAATAAGAAAATGTACCTAAATCTAATTATTGGAATTTAATTTTTATATTAATATTTTTTGTTTTTGAAATTAATTCTCAGATGTAATCCTTGTGTCACTTGTTGCAAACATATTTGTAATCTCACTTTATTATTAAAATTGTCGTTTTTAACAAACAATTTCATAGCATTAATTTTTATCTAAGAAAAAAAATTGTGAACTAATAAAAATAATATCTTAGTTAAAAAAATATATATTATATAATATTCTCTGGGTACACATGAAAAAATATTACTAACTTGTGAAAACTATTTGAGGAATAAATGGGGATAAATGAAATAAACATGGAAACCTCACTGCTAGGTAATAATTATTTATAAATAGTATTTGATTAAGTTTTCATTAAGTATTTTTTTAAAAATTGAAAATATGGTTTAGCTATATTAGAAAAACAACTAGAAAAATAATGTGTTTTAAAATACATGTTGCGATTTTTAAAATACATCTTACGAAATCGAATTTACTGCTTAGATTTTTTTATGCATGGGTTTTTATATTTTATCATAGAAACATAACTTTTCTTTATGAATTTAAAAGTAAAAAAATAGAAATGAGACAATGTGTTGGTAAATTTCCTTTCAAGGCGGTTTAAACACAAACCTGAGCCCTTTCTCCTTAGAGCATTTGTAAAATCACATTTAAATAAAATCTTTTTTAAATATTAATGACTGTCTTTATACACTGATTTGTCGCTACATATGCAGTGATGAAACATCATATAAACATTTTACTTTCTTAGAAATTGCTTTTCAAACTATTGTTGAAATTAGTAATTTGTTTAAACTTGTTAAATAAATTGATTAAATAATATATTGTCTGTAATAGTTAATTTTTTGCAAAAGATAATTTTTGAATAATTTAAGTTAGTTAAAAATTAACTAGTTGAATTAATCCCTGTTTAAAATATTCAAATATTTAAGATATACGAATAGTTTATTCCAAAATTTTCAAATGAAGTAAAAAGTACTGTTTTCTTAAATAAAGAATGAGAAGAAATTTTCTATGGTTCTAAATTACATAAATTCCCTCACATTTTATAATATTGATTATTGTTAATTGCAAAATTACTAGCGTATTTCTTCCATCAGAAAATGGTTAGTAGATTGTAAAAATAAAAGCATTAACATTATACCTTTTTTGATGCACTTTTGTAGAATATGAACTAATTTTAAAAAGATCAGAAATATTATAATATTGGTTGTATGATAGTAAGAAAATTAGAGCAGACTTATTAAAAATATTGCTTTAATATTTACAAACAATTGTCATCATGGTTAATGTTTTGGATGAAAAATTGAAAAACTCTTGATTTTTAAATTGAAAAAATTTTATCAACAAAATATTGTTTTCAGAAATTTGATTCGGCTCTAAATTACATATCAAAGGAATGAAATTTATTTTCTCTTTCTCATTATGATTCTAGTACAGAAATGCAATTAGTTTTGAATTTACTTTTCGATGAATAATTAGTGATCTAGTCTTTATTTTATTGATTCAGTATTCTAATTTATACTTAAAATGTGAATAAATGTGTAATAGTTCATTATCAATGAACATTTATTGTACTTTATCAATGAAATCTACAAAACTCAAAGGAAGATTGAACTAAAACTCGTGTGCAAAATGTGACTGGCTTGAAAAACTTGACAAAACCTTTAAATTCATTTTGTTTCATGTGGAATGAAAAAACAGAAATAGTTTTTTGAAAATTTGTTTTACAGTTTAACAAATTTTAAAAATATGTTTTCAAGAAATTGAGAAAGAAATCAATTCTATAAATCCTTTAAAGTTATGTTCAGAATGACATAGAACATTTTTACACATTTACCTGAGAAATGAAAACAGGGCTTATGATATTTTGAATTATGACATGACTATATTCATAAAAAAATGTATAAAGATTTATGAGTCACCCATTACAAAATTAACTTTATAATTTTCACCCATTTTGATTACTTTCTATATTTAAAGTTTTCGATAATAATTTGTGTGATTATTATTTATTACTAAAACACTTAATACTATTTCCAGTCGTTGGTGGAATTAATTATGTCAATTTCATTGAATTGATGGAATGGTTAAAATAGAATAATCTTAGAAATATTTAAATATCTATTACAAAAATTTATTTTTGAGCGAATTTAGAAAACAGTTTCAACTAAAAGCTTTTTTTTCAATATGATCACCTTTTATTTTATTAAAGTTTTAAAATATTCTTGACTTTATAATAAGATTTTGATAGAGATTTTTCAAATTTCTTAACAAAATATCTAAGATGATATGTACTATTTTAATTGGATTTAGTTATATATCATTAAAATATTAACACCTGACTGAAAATATCCTGTACTGTTTTGTAAACTAAACATTAAGTAAGATATTGTGAGCAGTGAAAAAACTTTGTACTTATTATGTTCTAATTTTTTTTTGTTTTTATGAAAATATCATTCTTCTTACAAATTAATCTGTAAGTAAATTTTTATTTCAGTTTAACATTGTATACAAAATATCTGAATATTATCAAAATATCAGTAGAAGCACATGAAATTTCTTTTCCAAATAATATCATAAAAACTTAATCGGTTATTTAAAAACACTTATTTTGAGTGAATTACATTAAAAATAACTTAACTGAAAAAGAAAGTATACACTTCTTACAATTCTAAACTTTATTGCTGAGCACAGAATTTGCATTTGTCATATACAATGTAAGCAACTGTAGAAAGAAAACTATGCATTTTGTATTCAGTTTCTATTCTCAGTGCGTCAAATATTTGTATTCAAGTCCTCTGGATGTTAGTAAGAGAATATTTTATTCGACTAAAAGTATTTTTAGATTATATATTCTTCTATATTTGGTACAAAAGTATTCATTTTCTTGTAAGACTTAGTTTGATAACAAACAAGGATGCGGCATATGATAATGCATCAACTTTATTTTTAAAAAATCTTATAATTGAAAATCTTGATAACTGAAGAATTCTATTGATTCTCGGATTATTGCAGGACTCTATTTTGTAAACATTTAGCTCAAAAATAACAACAAAATAAGATCATAAATGAAAACTAATAAAATAATCTTTATTAGGTTAAATATGTAAAAAATGCATTTTATTTTACAAGATCATATCATATTACAATAGTTACTAATTTAAATTTATTTTAAATATGGCATTTCAATATCTGCATTCAATTATTTATTATATTGTTAAAGGAAATATTCTAAAAGAGTTTAAATGTTTTAAAATGAAATAAATTAAATGTGAAATATTATTTAAATGAATAATGAAGTATTATTTAAAATTAATAGTAAAAGTAATTTACTACAAAATTGTATTAGAACTGCATTTCTAGTTATAATAATGTGTTTTTCTAAGGTATAAATGTAAACATTCTTAAGCCGGCTGTTGCCAGTGAATGTGATTTCAATGTTACAGGAAGAATCTTCAATTAATGAATGACGTAGGTAAAATTCACATGCATTAGGCACTCCTTTTCTAATGCCCTTTCATATTTTTTAACTAAAAATATTGAAGATTTGAAGTTAGTTAACGTAAATTAACAAAACACATAACATTAGAAATTCTTTGGAAAGCATAATCTTAAACTCGATTAATGTAGTATGTTTATATCCTATATAGATATCCAATGAAAGAAAAATGATAATTATTTTCAGAAACAAAGGAATGCTTTGAAATAAATATTTTATGTTTCATGCAACCTTGCATATTGTAAAAATGATATTCTTATTTCATGGTATTCTAGATATTGCAGATCTTTCCCAATTTGATCTTTAAAATTAAAAGTTAGCAAATAAAGTAGTTTTATATTGAACAAGCTATTCAATATATATTTTATTTATTATACATAATTGCGATAGGGTATTCATTGGACAGAATAAGGCATTGCAAGTATTGAATTCATGGGTGTTTAAAAATTCTAATAAGCTATTATGTCCAAATCATTTTCCACAAAGTTACACACGGGAGATGTTACATAAAAACTATTATTGCAATTAATTTCTAATCAGTTTGTTGATTGCAAAGTACTTTAAAAATATACATGCATGTGATTTTAAATGGTATTGATAAATCTAATGTAAGAGATAAATATTTAAAAGTATATATTTTAATATATATTTGTATATATTTTAAGCTATATTTTTAAATATTAAATTGAAGCTAAAATTCTATATGTGCCTTTCTAATATATGTTGATACTTATATAACTGAGCAAAAATATAATAGAATTGAAATTGTAAAATTTATTTTTCCATCATTTAAAGTTTAAAAAAGAATACGAATTAAAATGTCTTAAAATTGTATTAAAATCGAGTTGACCAGAAAGATGCTCCTCCTCAAGTATAAAAAGAATAAAGGGAAATAAGTCTCAAAATTATTTAGAAGGAATGCAATAGAGAACAGATCTGAGTAACTGTAAAAGAAAAGAATTCAGAGGAAGGTAATGCTTAAAATACAAATAAAATTATAAAATTGAAATGTGTTTAGCAAGTCTAATAAGAAAAAAAGAGTAAAATCATAAAATTTTGAAAAAAATTTAAATTTTTTGAAAAAATTATTAAGAAAAGTAGCAAATATAATAGAAAATGAATTAAAGAGGCATGACGGATAAAATATTTAGTTAATGAACATTAAAACCCTGTTGTTAAAGCATAAAAAAAGATAAGGCTGCAGTTAAGTAATTGAAAATTAAAATTGCCGGTCGGAAAAAAATGCATAAATAATGAAAGTGCTATCCAAACATGATCAAAAACAAAAGATATTAATAAATTAGCAAATAAAAATAAAATCTTGAAAGAAATTAGGTAAAAAATAAAACTATACAATTTTGTAAACACATTTCTATTTAATTATCTACTTTCTGGGACTATTAAAGGCAATAAAAAACAAAAATTAAGCACTGGTTTCAAACTCGAACTATCCCAAAAAAAGGACTTAAATCACTTTCTCATGAGACTTCAGTTTTTCATGGCCCAATTGAAAAAATCTCTTAGTGTAGCTGAAAAAAAAATTACAATTGTTTTATGAAAGTATAATCATGTGTACGTGTATGTGCATGCTGTTAAAAGGGAAAGTCAGTAAGGCAAGTTGAAAATTTAAAGGTAAAGAAATATAACTCTTAAGTAAAACTCTAAACTAACTCTTAGGTAATTTTTAGAAAATAACTTGTTTTACAATTTTTTGTCAGACAATTTAGTTGTTTTACAAATATACATTTATGCTATTAAGCTTAACTTTTAAGCTCTATGTACATTCGTTTCACATAAAATGTTTCCTTAAAAATCATTGAAAGTTCAAAAATAAAAGAACATTGATGCATGTTGTGAAGATCTATTTTGAAAAGATTAATTGATTCATAGATTCATTATCTTAATTTATAAAGTGAAGAGTATATTTTGAAAATCTAGAAAAAATATCCTGTTAGCATAGTAAAATATGTATTAGGTAAATATCATCTATATATATGTCCAACAAATATACATTAGATGCCACATTATAAATTGGATTAATGAAGTCATTCTGTAGATAATTAACTTTTTATAATGAACTCGGCAGCCTATATTGTTATGTAAAACATTTCAACTCGACTTGTCAAATTCATGACGTAGCGTCCATTTCAAGATGAACTCGATGAAACGTTTACATTAATCCAGATCTAGTTTCTACACCTCATGATCATTTATTTATTGGAAACTGTGTACATGAAATTTATCTTAAATTTTAAAAATGTCTATTTTTAAGAACTATTTAAGCAATTACGATAATTTTTAAATTCAGCTTACTCTCAGGGAATACAATCACTTCTCATTACATTTTTCTCACAGTGATTGGCATGGAGGAGATCATTTAGCAAACCATATTTTCCGCATGAAAGCAGCTTTGGCAAAAAAGCATTAACGATTTTATTTCTTAAGGATTGAACAAGTGTTTAAGAATCTTGAGTTTCTGATTAGGCTTATAAAATTAGAATTCAATGGAAACTGCTATGATAAACTCTTATAAAAGCATAGTCAGAGCCAAGAAATTTTGAATAAGAAAGAAAAAACTTTGAGTAAAGAATAAGAAGTCAGCATACAACACATCAATAAAGAAACATTGTCAATGCAAAAATTTTTCAAGTGTATTACTTCTTTATTACTGAGAAATGTTTTCAAATAACCAATGTAATATTTAGTCATTCTCAATACTCACATCAAGAAAGTCCTTACAATGCAATAAATAAAACTATATTTTAACAGCATTTTTTTTATTTAATATTTGTAAATCTGAAAATGTCTGCAATTCTTTAAATATTTTTTTTCATGTATGAATTAAAAAAAATAGCTAATGAAGCATATCAATCCAATATTTAATATACTTTTTTTCATAAATGATCTTAAGACATAATTTCTTTATTTTCTAATAATTTGTTTACTTCTAAAATAAACGCAATGATTAAATTGATTTCCTAAATCACCTTTCACATTCAAAATGATTTTTGCATTTTTTGTTGCTAATTATCTACTTTAAAGAAAGGAAAGAGAATATTTTGATTATTTTGTTCATTTTAGAGCTACTTTTATGGTGATTTTAGAAATATAATTACATTATAGACTTAATTATATAAATGTAATTTTAACTATCGTAATAATGAATACAAATTTAATGTAGTAGATTCATTTAAATTTTGGATGATTGCTAACATATTGGTGTTCAATCGTGTACAGAATGCTTATTATATTCCTTTTAAATTTAGATATTTTAATTATGTGCTAAATTTTTTAACTATTATCAGTCCCTTTTTCTGGGAACTGAGTATTTTATATTCTGGTGTTTAATATTTTAAATATAACAAAAGATCGAATACGTATTTTATTATATCTTTTTTCACTTGTTTTAAATCAAGTCAATTTTTTATGACATTCCGAGTATTAAAATTGCTGTTACACAAAATTTTAAAATGAACATATATTATGTATATATATATATATATTTATATATATATATATATATTTATATATATATATATATATATATTTATATATATATAAATATAATTATATATATATATATATATATGATATAGATTCAACTTTTGAGCACATAATGTGTGTTAGACATGCACTCATACTTATATGGTTCAACCAGCTATAAAGGTATGACAGCATGATTTTTTTCGTAGTTTATATAGTTTTCAGAATGCAGGATCAAATAGTTCAGAATACAGGTTCAAAATGGCACTGTCATTTTGATATCTTCATGAGTCTAGAATTTAATATCCAGGAAAGATAATATATATATATAAGGAAAGGTATATATATATATATATCAGGAAAGATATATATATATATATATATATATATATATATATATATATATATATATATATATATACAGGGTGATCCAAAAGTCAGGACGAACTTTAAAAATGAATAATTCGAAAACGAATCACGATACAAAGATGCGGTTTGCACCAAACTGATGGAAAAGAAACCGGGTTTTGTGTGGCAATGAAAAAAAATAGTTCTGTTGGCGGCCAACAGATGGCGCTGTCGTATTTTTGATGTAGGATTATGCAAAGCAACAAACGATATAAAAAAGAAGCAACTGTAGCAGGTAATGGTAGTCGAAACTGGTATGCATTGAAATGCTGTCCATAGTTGAGAAAGCCCTCTTAGTTAAACTGTTTTATAAGAATTCGGAAAGTGCCATTGCAGCATTGCGAGCATATTGCTACATGAAGGGTATGCGAGATAGGAAAGGACCAATAACTTCTTCTGCATTGAACAAAATTGTGAAAAATATTGAAGCTACAGGTTCTTTGGCGTCACGTCAAAAAAGTGGACGTCCCTCAACTGCAGCTGCTGTTGCCACGACAGTGGAGCAGGCGGTGCAAGCCATGTCGTCGGTTGCTGCACATGGGGAGTGCTGCATTGCTCTAGAAGTTTCGAGGCAGACAGGAGTGTCGTACGGAAGTATCTGGAGAGCTCTGCGAGTAACTTTGCAACTGTATCCCTATAAGTTGCAACATAACCAAGAACTGAAACCTCTTCAACTCTCGCTGACATTTTGCAAATTTGGTATTCAATAAGATGGAAGAGCAGCACGACTGGCTTCACACTGTGCTTTGGACAGATGAAGCATATTTCACACTCTCTAGCGCTGTTAACACCCACAATTGTCGAGTGTGGACCATAGAAAATCCACATGCATTTGTTGAAGTACCCTTGCAACAGCTTAAAGTGACAATCAGGTGTGGCTTCACTTCTGATTTCATAATTGGTCCATTTTTTCGAGGAAGTCACACAGTTTCTGTCCCCGGTAAGCGATATCTAGCACTGTTACAGAACAGCATTATTCCTGAACTGCAAGTGTGACAGGCACTCCAAACAGTCACCTTTATGCAAGATGGAGCACCACCTCATATTGCTCTGCCTGTGCAACGCCTGATACGCTCAACATTTGGGGAGGATCGCATTATCAGTCGCTACTTTAATCACGCATGGCCTCCAAGATCTCCCAGTCTCACACCCTGTGACTTTTGGGTGTGGGGCTTCTTGAAGTCAAAAGTGTACCATGACCAATCGACATCACTAGCGGGACTGAAAGATGCCATCCACCAAAATGTATCTACCATAACGCAAGAAATGCTACTAAATGCTGTGAATGGTGTGGTAAATCGTCTCACTGCTTTACTTCTGAATGATGGATAGCACATTGAACATTTACTGCAGTAGGTACTAATTAACTGTAATTAATCTTACTTCATTAATCATTTTTTCATTTGTAAATCATCTTTTGTTGCAATAAAACACTATAGCGCCATCTGTTGGTCGCCAACAGAACTATTTTTTTTTCATTGCCACACAAAACTCGGTTTCTTTTCCGTCCGTTTGGTGCAAACCACATCTTTGTATCGTGATTCGTTTTCGAATTATTCATTTTTAAAGTTCGTCCTGACTTTTGGATCACCCTGTATATATATATATATATATATATATATATTTGTACAATAAGCAAGATATTTTATTAGCATTGCTAACAGAATATTTCAGTCAAACTTTAAAAAAATAATTTTTCATTTTCTGTGAATTATATGCCAAATTACTAAACTATTTACAATAATAGTATGTCATGTTCATCCATATAAGCAAAAGATTTAAATTAATACTTGTCAAAGTATATAGATTTTTGAGATAAAAATAAATCTAAAATGGTCAAAATAGATTTTAGATCGATTAGATAGATTAAAACCCTATAAAATCAAATATGGTACTGATTAGTCATCATATATTTGAATTACTTCTGTAATATCTTTTCACTTCTCTTTATTGATTTCTTACTAATGTCTCAAACGGAAGATTCTAATTTAGATTTGTACTTATTGTTCTTTGTATCTAGATTTGAAATTAATTTATTTTTTACATTTTCTTCTTATTATATTTTTATTGTCATTGATCTTGGTCATTGAATCTTGACAAATAACTTAATGTATAAATATACTGCAACACGCAGATGATAAGAATTTGCTTAAAATAGGAATTCAGAAAATGGATTAAAATTCATTTGAAGAGAATATTCCATAATTTTGATATAGATTGTTATACAATAAATTCGACGCATAATCTTGTATTCTTTTTTTAAATATACACAACATCCAAAGCAGAGTTATACTGAACACAGATAAATTTGAAACATATTTTTATCAAGCTTAATAAATTAAAAACAATAAATTTCCCATAAATCTTCTAAATGTACAGGGAAGGAATGTACCAAAAATTTCCAGTAGATAGATCAATGTAGGTTTGCTATAAGCATTAAATATGCTCATATCACCGAATAGTATTTCTGCTTCCATTATAGTTAAATATTGATATTCATTATTAGAGAAACATCAACTTTGATATTAAAGATACTTCTATTGCAACCAGAAAACGTGCAGCTGTTATATAAAATGAATTATAAAGATATTTGTAAACAAATTTATATTTGTGAAATTCGAATTTTGGTTTTTGTTGACAAAATTCCTGTAATAATTACAAGAGGTATATTTGTAGATTCTGTTTTAGTTTTTATGTGCATATTCCTCTACATAAGCCCCAAAACTCTATACCATAAATTGAAAAGCTGACTACACGCCGTATTAACTTTAAGAGCAAACTAAACATTTCTCAATTCAACGTCCTTGAGGAACTTCTTAAATGATTGATATTAACACAAATAGACCAATGGTATATTTAGAAATTGGTCTTCAGTGATCTTATGATTGCACCAGATATCAAGTAGAGGCATCGTTCATAATATGCAAGAAAGCTGCAATGCCATAACTTTACATATAGTGACGCAGTTAATATGAAAAACGATAAAACTTTTCTGGGCTTCTAGAATATTTTCCACCATTCTTAGAGTTCCTTATATTTAAATGTAGTTACAAATATTTTCACATTTAATTCATTTAAAATAAAATCATTTATATTAATTCATGAGTCTCAATTAAACATAAGAAATGCAATCTTATTAAGTAATCATAGTATAAGAAAAGCATTACAGTAAGTGTATATATACTTAAATTTTTTCTTAATTTTGTGGTATTTGATTGACGAAAAATAATGATTATAGAAATGAACAATTCATCTAATTTTAAGAACAAAATAATTTTGCGAGTTATTTAAAATTTTGACACTTCCTGAATTCTTTTTACTTAAGTATACACAATGCTGCCATTGAATGAATGGCAGTAAATACGTGTAAATTGCCATGAGGAAGAATTTGACAAATCTATGAAGCATTAAAAGGAAATGAATCAAATGAATAGATTTTTATGCATAATATGTATTAAGTAAAATTTAATGCAAGTTTTTCTTAAGATGGTAAGTATAATATATCAAATTACGTTTTCTGTTAATGTTAATATACTGATCATTAAATGAATGCTTTAAATGTATTGAGAAATACAAATGTCCCCTTCTATCACACATTTTTTACACTATCTGAAACATTTCTCAATCATTTTTACTTAAAAATAAATTTTTATAAAATATAATTAAGAAATAATAAAACTAGTAATACTCATTCTGCTGTAAAAGGAATTTATTAACAAATTCAAATAGAAATTTTATTAAAAATTTCATCTTCTTATGTTATTGCTTTGATACTAATGAATAATACAAATTCAAAAGTTAAATTCAAAACTTATTTGTAGGGGAGTTACAGAATTAAATGCTAAATTACAAGTGGTATTTTAATTTTATTCTCTCTTTTTATATTTTATGCACTATATACCATTCTTGTAATGATATTGTTTATATTTTTATAATAATTACAATCATATGCTGGATCAAATTAGTGCTGACTGGATTAAAAATGTTACACATTCTTAATAAATTGTCCTCTATTATTTAATAAATTATGAAAACTTAAATAAACTTACTAAAATTTCAACTACAAAATTATTTAAGTAAATTATTTTAAATAAATATTGAAAATAATTGTGCTTATTTTGATACCTTATATATTACTCTATTATATTTTCAAATTTATTTATTTCTTAAAACTACTATGTATTATTCATTTACTAATATATTTAAAATTCCTTTCAACAGTGTGTGTGAACTGCATACACAATCTTGGATACAAGTTGAAAATTAAATATAGCTAAGATATGCATAGTTTTCAACTTGTATGTGTAATAGACTATCTAAAATTGCTTAAACTGAGCTAATAAATTTATTTTCATATTAGAATATTTATATCAGATCACCTGAGATTCAATAATAAATATAAATTCTAAGGCATTCTAAGTTTAAAACGAAAACCACGAATGCACTTTTTAACAGGAGTTATAATTTCAACCAACCTGGTACAGAAATTGATAAAGTTATTTTAGACTTGATTTATTACTTATTCCCCATCGGATATTTCACAAACATAAACTTCATTTATTTCGAAATTATTATTAAAATGTACTATAATTTCTGAACAAATTATTATTTTATATGTCGTTATCCATTTTAAAATTGTCTGCATGATACTCTTATTTCATTATTCTGTTTTTCTACAGGAGTTTGTACTTGGACTCTCTACAATTTCCCGTGGTTCCCCTACAGAAAAATTGCAGTGGACATTCAACCTTTATGACATAAATGGGGACGGTTGCATTACTAGAGATGAAATGAGAGAAATTATCAACTCAATATACAATTTGCTGGGCAGATTCACAGAGCCCTCTGTTTCTGCTGAATCTACTAGAGATCATGCTGATCGTGTATTTGATGTAGGTATTCATTTTATAGATTTCTTCTTTCTTACATTTACAATTGATTTCAGTCACATATCTTTAATTGGTAATAGATTAAAAGATATGGCGTGAGAAGTACTGGCTTAATTACATTTGTAACTTTAATTTTTAATAGCGATATGATTCAAAAACTGTAAGATAAATTAAGCGGTTTTATATTGGTATTAAATCTAAGAAACTGTATTAAATCTTTAAATACTAGAAATGTTGAGAATCTTTAAGAACTATAAATCTTAAGCTGTATTCTTTTGCTTTATAACATTTGAATCTTAATTTAAATAAAAAAATAAGCAATTTAATTACAAATCATAAAAATATATGTGAAATCTCCAAAATGAAAAGAAAAGGAGGCACGGTGGATCTATGAGGCCCGTTTTTAACAAATAATATACCGAAATTACTTTTTAATGCTCTTAATACATTTTATGTAAAACAACAAACGCTATGTGAATAATAGAATAAATAATAATCAAGTGATACTTTAATTTATTCACGTTTTACACAAAGATGCATGGTATGTTGACTAAAATGTTTCGATCGCACTTAGCACAACATATTATAGATTTCTTTATTTTTGTCTGTATATGTTTTCTGTCATTATAGTCTGTGTGTACTAATCTGTGCAATGTACAATATTCATCATTGAACTATCGTCAACCGATAGCTTTCATGAATAAACGATCAAACATACATAATTTTTATCCCTGATGTTTCTTGGTACTTTTAAAATATTATTGTGAGAAGCAGTTTTGACATTTTACTAACTTTCAATTTTATTTTACTTTGTACCATATTTGCCAATACAGAAGTTTTGAGATAATAGATCTTCATTTTTACCTGAATCTGAGTCATAGTAAAAAATCAGGGTCTTTTACTGAAAAAGATTTATTATCTCTAAGAAACTGTTTATCATTTATTTCTTTCATCATCTTCATTTATTGATTAATCATTTGTTGTTGAAACATCTCTAAATATAGTTTCAAGCCATTTCATTTCCTCCTTGTACGATATAACCCGATTTGTTTTCTCCAAAATCACTCACAATGGGCCTGCAAGATCCCAACATCAAAAATATAAAGAAAACGGAAATTACAAAATGATGAAATTCTTATCATTGGAAAGCTTTTGACCTTAAATGCAGCTACTGAAGATTTGCATGACTTTTGATAAAGAGGAGTGTTTCTATGTAATGTTTTAGAAGCGACCGGGCATCTAAAGACACTGCATTTGCTCACAGTTTAAGCATCGCATATCAACTACTAAGTGACTTGTTTTACTTCTATCATTTCATGGGTTTTCGTCTAACGAAACATCTCAAATTAGTCCCTAAAATAAATATGACAATGCAATCACTATCGGTATAATCAGCGGTAGGAGTCTTCAAACTCCAGTAGCATTATATTGGGTTAACATGTATGTACGAAGAAATAAGTATTATATTATTTTGGTGACTTGGTTTTACATGTATCCATAATTTTTAACACCATACATGCATGATGAAGTCATGAGCTCATATCTTTATGATAGATGTATGAGTATTTCAAGGTTTCTTTATCGGTGCTAAAACGTTGTTTCCAATATTTATTCTAAATAATTATCTGAGGTTGTAGATTATCCTCTATAGAATTTATTTATATTCAAAGAAATGCTGTACACAATTGGGATATAAAAATACTCGTGTTGGATGATATTGTTATACCATATGAAATTTCCTCGAAACTTCAGTCGTCCTTCTCATGATAAATGATGTCAAGTACCATAGAAAGCCAAGAAAGCAGATACTTAAAAAAAATTCCATCTTTTTTTACTATTAAGAGTAGATTATTTTAATGTTTCCAATCAATTATAACAGGGGTTTTCGATTACAATAGACTCCCAACTTCACACATTTGATAAGAGTGTGAGGAGTTGGGAATGTAGTATTACATATTATACAAAAAATTATTTTTACGTATGCAACATTTTCTTAAAAGCATTTATCTGTTTTATTTCCGTAATTAGGTTTTTCTCCTTTAATTTTTGCAAACGAATATATGAAAACTAATGTTCAAATGATATCCAACAAGAATCTACATTGCTTACTATGAGTTTTGTGTAAATATACTACTCTTTCATTTCTTTTGAAGAATAAAAAATTGACAAAGAAGTTTTGATTTGAATTGTTAGAAGACATGATAACCCCATTTTTTAAAATATGTACACATTCTACATAATGATGCAAGACCTGATCCATTGTATGACCTAATTTGAAATTCAAAGCAACTAAAATATGAAACACCTATGTAAAAGGGTTATATGTCCTAAATATTTTATTTTTTTGTTAAACAAAACACTAATGCACGATATTTTGAAATAGACTTTCCATATCATAAAAAATTGTTGAAATGTAAATGAATTTGTTAATTCTTAGTAGAACTTATAATATTCATTATGCTGTACATGAATATAAATATAACATTTATTATTACAAATAATCTATAATCATTTTACTTTTCACAAAACCATTTAAGTTTTTAATCTGAAAATCAACTCCTGAAATATTACAATAATCCAGCAAATTTTCTAGTAATTTTTTAAACAGGCATTATTTTGGTATACATAAATATGTCTTATGATACTTATGTCATATGATATTCTGAAATGTGTTCTTTTACGTGTGTGCGTGTGGGTTTTAATATCGAAACGTAAATTTTTATTTACACGACTATTTAATATTCTTTGATCAGTTTCAAATCAAGGTAGTTTTCATTACAATTATTTATTATTATACGCCATTATTATTTTCTTTATTTTTACATTTTATTTAAAGATGAAAGAAACTTTTATTTACAATTATATTTATGATTGTTTCGCACGTGCTAATAAACTCCAAACAATAAATTGTCTAATGTCAATGTTAAATTTGTAAAATGAATGCTTTTCATGGCGAACCTTCTTCGATTTTATTATTAAATAATATTAGAAAAATTTTAGTATTGAAGGTGAAACGTAGAATTACAACTGTATTAATATGTGTATTAATATTTTTCTTAAGACATATATTAATTCGAAAACTTGATTTGGTTTTTGGATATTTTACTAAAATATATTTATAAAATTTGCAAATGGATAATTTATATTATACATCATATAAAAACTTCTTAACTTAAGATAGAATCACACACACACAATATTATAAATTTCTGAGCTCCTGGAATAATGAGTGTCACCTGAGAAAACTAAGTTGATTTTATTTTCAAGTATCATTTCAAAGTATTAAATTTTCTTTAGTTTAAATTTTTGATGCATTCGGTTTTAATAGAATAAGCCACTTTGAGTTTTTTTCAATATGAAAACTCATCTCTTTTACTTTTATACCACCAATATTAAATGTATTTATTTCAATCAGGAAATTTATTTTTTAATTATTCCGTCTAAATCAAATTTATTTACTATATAACAAATGAAGATTGTTCTGTTTCTAAAACTTACGTAATTTGACTAGTAAAATATTAACGTAAATTACATAATTAAATTGGTATGAAACAATTTTAAGTGGGTTTTGAATTAAAATTTTAAGTTAAAATGTATACTAAATGCAAATACTTGTAAACATTCATAAATGAAAACACTAGTTTGAGATTGATAATACTTTATTTAAAAAGGATAAAAAATTCGTTCAATGAAAAATGCAATTTTAGCAAGAATTAATAAATTTCCAAACTCTAAAGTATGAATATAGTTTATGTTCAATACTAAATATTTTCAATATATTGATTCCGATAAATCAACAGAACTAGGATGAGTAACATTAAATATAATTAAATAAATAAACTTTCAAATCATACAAGAGTCTATAACAAAGATGTTTATTTTTGGATAGATTAAACTGCAATCAAATACATTAAAAGATTATTTTTTTATAAAAACTTTTGAAACTAGTAGAGTGACTTCTTTTTTTAAGTATTTCTTTATTAAAAAATAATATATATATATATATATATATATATATATAAGTAATTATATACATTTTCTTAGAGCAAAAGGTGGAAACTTTTAATGCATAAAATGCATTCATAATACAAGAATTCAGTCAATATATTCTTATTGCTTGTCATGTAGAAAATAATCATTCCATTGCCGCAGAAATTTCAGAGGCAAGAATGCTGCTCATTTGTCATTATCTAATGGCTGAGTATGATTAATGACTTCTTGGAGGCACAACATATCAGACAATTCTCACATATCACATTCATAAAAATAGCTAACAATCAAGCTCTTATGAAACATAATAGGTATTATTTTTATTGAAAATGCTGCAATCAATTTTTTGAAAGTTAATTAATAAACATTTGTTTTTAAAATGCTAGGAAATATTAAAATTAATATCAAATCTTCAGATAGATTTTACATTTTAATTTACATATAAGTATTAGATTAAATTATACTCCTAAATATACACTTCTCAAAACAATTAGAGGATATGGTAAGTTTTATATAAAATAAAAATATAAGCAAAAATTGTTTTTTGCCGAAAGAAGAGAATCACAAATAAAAATTTTTCTGCTTCACAAATTGTGGAGTATGCTAATTTTGAGTTCGATGTCAAAACGTCGTTTCAGCGGCAGTGAATGAAATTTGACTTTCTACTGAATAAAAACAATGTAGACAAGGATGATCGGTATTCAGTGACTGCTTTGTTTCGATGCGTAAGATGTCTCAGAGAAGTCATTTAACCGAATCAAAAGCTTGGAGAGCTGTTAGTAGGAGTTGTTAGTGTCACAAAGTGTGATTTGCAGAACCTGGAATCATTTTTTTAGACTGGAAGTGCACGCCGAAGACCAGGGTAAAGTCATAGATGGGCAACAACGCCCAATGAAGATCATTATTTAGTGTTAATGACTCAGAGACACCGAAACATGAACGCTACTCCTCTCCATTAAAACCTTCGCTAGGCTACTGACACCACGGTTTCAACTCAGACTACGCGAAACCAGCTCCATGGTGTAGGTCTGTATGCTCGCAGACCAATGGTGTGTATTAAACTAACACCAAAGCAATGTCACGACCACAGGGACGACAACGAACACGTGAACTGGAGGAGAAATCCTTTTCTGACGAGTCCCATTTTTATGTTCATACTGATAATAGGCGTATTTTAATCTGGAGTGATCAGGGCAGCAGGAATAATTCTGCGTTCGCGCACGAAAGTGTCAGATTTGGCAGTGGGGGAGTGTTGGTGCATGGTAGGAACTCCATTGACGGGTGCACACACCTCTATATCATTCGAAATGGACTTCTGTCTAGTCGTCGATATAAAGATGAGATCCTCAGACCTATTGTAGTCCCTTACGCTTCAGCAATTGGAGATGACTTCATTTAATAGACAATAACTGCAGGCCACCTCGTGCTAACCTGGTGGAGGATTTCCTATCCGAGGAAGGAATCGTACGAATGGAATGACCAATGGTTTCTCCTGACATGAATCCAATAGAGCACGTTTGGGATGCTCTAGGAAGACCAGTTGCTGGACACCAACCATCCCCTCAAACTCTCCAAGGACTGAAAAGAGCTCTTCTAAAAGAGTGGGACAGAATACCCCAACTCGTGATTAATATCCTCATTGACTCCATGCCTCAAAGGTGTTCAATGTTGCTGTCCGTCTGTGAAAACATAGCCCCAACTAAAAATGATTTCCTTTGAAGAAAACATCTTTGCCTATTATATTTTTTCCTCATATGCACAATTTTTTTTTCATTTTTTACACAAATGCGCTATAAAATGCATTTTTTTCTGCCAAACATGTGTAATTTATTCTCATACAACCTATCGTCTGTCGACTGTCGACGTCTGTCGACCATATATCAACCAGCTAAAAGGTTTCTTAGCCACAAGATCGCCGTAAAATCGCAATATCCTTAATTGTTTTGAGCAGTGTGTTTCTAACATATAAATTATATTCTGTTGTTAAAGTTATCAAATTGAGAGAAAATGTGTATATTTATGACATAGAAATTTTTCTTTCCTTAAAATTTTTGAGGTTAATGATAACAATATGCTAGTCAAAGAAAGTTTTATAAATATGTGATTATTTACAAAGGAAAATATTTTTTAATGCTCTATAAAGAATCATTATTCAAATATGTATATAGAAGTGTGTTTCATTAAATGCTTTGGAAAACGAAAATAGTTTCCACTGCAGATTTCTTTACAATGAAACTTTTAAAACAATGGATACAGTTTCTAAATAATTATATATATACTAAATAGTTTTATGTATCATGTATGTATACATTAGCTTTCAGACTATTCTAAACATAAAAATTTGTCGAATTTTTTATGAAGATTCCAACATAACTAATACCCTAAGATAACTTGGAATGAAAAAAAAAATTCAAAAATGAAATCAGAACAAATGGTATTTTTTTTCTTTTTTAGTAAATACTTGGTATCTTTACGATAAACTCTTATTTAAGGCAAGAGTTATTGACAATTGATGATTATCACATTATAACTGATGAGTAATATTCAGATATTAACGTTTTATTTTCTGTGTAGAAATAGACTGTATAACTTTCCTTCATTGTAACGGTGTTAAAATATCGAGAAGGATGTGTTGGATATTTCATGACGATGATTTTTTCAGATGACAGTTCAAAATAATATAAATTAGCCTTAAAATGACAAATATACTACAAATATAAAGTAATGTAATCGTAAGCTTTATTTATGATTTTTCTTATATAAAGCTTACGATTATATAAGATATAATTAAAAATTCTGCCTTAATTTAGCACGAGAAAAGTAAATTTCTAATGCTTCTAAAATTCACAACCAATGAAAATTTCAAATCTGAGTGCATGTCTCATAAAAATAAATCATCGCAACACATCAGGATACCATCAGTATAGCATCATATAAAATGGCCAAAGAGAGTGTAAGAGAAATACTTTTTCTGATAAATCAATGCTTGAGAAAATATTTCAAAAAAAGCTTTAAACTACAATTGGGATAAACGCATTATACTATTCTCAGTGGAAAATATCAACTTATCAATGTCAAGATACAATGACTATTATACTGATGACCTTTCAGTACTTCAAAAGTAGTATTCAGTATAATTTTACTGAATAAAACATTTTTAAGTAATAAAATAAAATAATATTTTAATATTTATTAAAGTAATATTTTAAGTTATACTTAAGATATTTTATTTAACAATACTACTAAATTTTTAATAATTAAGTAATATTAAAAATTTATTCTATTTTGCTTTGTTTCATTTTAAAGAAATAAATATAAGATATAAATTTTCATAGTTGTAACTAAAAAGAAATTATCTTCTCGTAAACTAACACTACAGTCAATTAAAACTTTCTCCCATACTTTAGTTTGGCTTACTGGAAGAGGAAATTTAAATGTTATTTTACAGAAATTCAAAAAATCTAGGCTGTTAAAACATAATAAAAGAGATCGGAAGATAATAGTTAAGCAAGTAACAACCTGAAGATATAATTGGAAAAGAAATGTTTTTTTTTCTTCCGAAGAAAGCTCTATTTTGATTACTCGACAATACATATTCCTGCAATAATTTAAGAACAGAAGGCCCATACTTATTCATTAAACGTTTTAGAATAGTAGAAGCCTTATGTTTGTGATTATGTGAATAAATTTTTTATAATATTAGAAAAGGGAATTGTAACAAATTTCTAGGCATATAAATTCATTTGACACATGAATCACTGATTTATCAACACTTTAAACTTTTTAATTGACTTTTAGAAGGGTGGACTAGAAATTTCATCAAGATAGTGAGCTATACTATGTGTTAAAATCAGCTAAAAATTAATTTCTGAAAGAAATAACCAAGCTCTTAAACTTGCCAATCTATAGTAGAAACTTCATTTACTTTAAGGTATTTGAGGGTTCATTGAAATGAACTAAAATGAATAAACTATTTGGTTTGTTTCTAATTCAACCGTCATGTGCTGAACATAAGCAAAAGATAAGAACTCAAACATACAAGTTGGAGATAGGAATAGACCTATTAATTTTTTATCGAAGGCCAAAGCGTTAACCATCCGAATGCTATCTCAGCCATACATAAGTGAAATGAAATTCCCAAATGTTACTCGTAAGTAAATCAATGATGTCAAAATGTCTCTGAAAATATATTTTAATATTTCATTTACATTGACTCACACACACTATCCTTAAGAAGTAAAAAAATACCAGCAAATTATACTCTAGCTATTTGCCTTGAATACAGTAGGTATTTGAGGTACCTCTCTTTTGAACAGGAACAGATAGTTTGTAAGACTTGCACCAAGTATAAATCTGGCCGGTTTTATAAGATCTTATCTTAAACTGCATTGATTTTAAATAGGACCAAACCTCTTGATTCTTTAGTTTTTCTGGAAGTTTCTGGTCTTTTAGACTTAGTTTGATTTTACCATGCCATCTAGGGATCAGAAACAACAACATCATATTCCACTTACTTATATGAACTTTTAATTTTATATTATTTTTAATAAAAATAACAAAAGTCACGGAAATGCAAACAATGTATTGTAGGATGATACATTGTTTTACACAGGTGCTCAACATAAAGACAATTTTTAGAATTGATCTCCTGAACTACTGGACCAGATCTAATGACATTTAATATCTAAATATACATTGATACATTACATAACAAATAACCCAGCAACAGTTATAAAAACACACATAATTACTCATTGGAGTAGAAAGAAATGCAACAACGGTAGCAGAATAAAAATACGAAGATGGGTTAATAGGGGTTATGGTGAACTTTAAAGACATACAAACTTCGAGGCGTGATTTCATAGTTGAAATGAGGCAATTTATGATTTCCTGTGTAAATTAGTGCCACTAATTCTTTAAAGCTGTTTTCTGTCCCTGGAGGGTTTTAGGAGGGATTTGAGAGTTGCAATTGCTCTCCGGAATATACCACTCTATAGTGTTGAAGTCTGGAAATCATATTGTCTAATCCATCCGGTGAATATCCTAGCTTTTTGGAAATTCGTTGACCAGAAGAGCAATATATGGCTTCCCACAATCATCCATTAAAATGAACTTAGCACCCAATACGTCCCTGAAAAGTCGAAAATAGGGTCTGTGCAAACCATAGCCCCAACTAAAATGATTTCCTTTGAAGAAAACACCTTTGCTTATTATTTTTTTCGTCATATGCACAAATTGTGTTTTTTTCCTTTTGTACACAAATGCGCTATAAAATGCATTTTTTTCTGCCAAACATGTGTAATTTATTCTCATGTAACCTACGAAGTCTGTCGACCATGTATCATTCTGCTAAAAGGTTTCCCAGCCACAAGATCCACGTAAAATCGCAATATCCTTTAATTGTTTTGAGCAGTGTATTTCTAACATATAAATTATAATTTCTAACATATAAATATTTTATATAAAACTTACAATATCCTTTAATTGTTTTGAGCAGTGTATATTTATGAGTATAATTTAATCTATAACTTATATGGAAATTAAAATGTAAAATCTATATGATGATTTGATATTTATTTTAATATTTCTGAACATTTTAAAACCAAATTTTTATTAATCAATTTTCAAAAAATTGATTGCAGCATTTTCAATAAAAATAATAATTTTTAGCAGTGTACATCCTTACGAGGTAGGCAATTCCAACTTAGAGTTTACTTGTAATTACAACAAACATGAAAGAAAATTAATCAATCTTTGGAATGAATCTAGTTGAATTCATATGTAACATTTATTATCAATTCTGCATTAAATTGCCCTTCAAAGGGAATTTTATGATTAATAATAGCCCGAAATTCTAGTTGGTAAAATGAAGCCCAAAAAAGAACTAAAATGGTATAGCTCCAAACTGACCCATAATTAAGAATAGAATAAAATCAGTAATAGTAATGGAAATATAATAATTGCCCTGACTCTTAAAAGTATAACGGAAAGTACTGCTAAACAATTATCAAGTTGCTTAAGTCAATAGTTTATATAAGGCACTTAGAATTTACAATTAAAATACGAGGTAATATTGCTACTCATCCTTTATCCACATCTATTGCAAGAGATTTTCCCAGTTCTAATCAGCCTTTTAGAGGGCACTCTTCCTTTCGGTTATTTGCTTTTAAAAACTTCCCATTGGCATTAACAAGAAAATTATGTTTTATTACCTGTATGTATTCTTAGAAATCCTAATTTCTTTTAATAATAATAGTAAATCATTCGTCTTGATAATTATTTTTAAAATTTATTGTTTTACAAACTTCTGAGTGTGAATTTAATTTTTATGTTCTAATTAAAGAAATGAAATGAGCTAAATGATCTTTGTTTTGAGAAGTCTTAACATAATAAAATTGTAAAAGAAAATTAAAATTTTTAAAATATAAGTGCTATTTTCTTAAATTGAATTTCAAAAAGCTTTTATTTCTATTTTAGTCTCTATCTAGCTTAAATTTGCATCAGAAATTGTTTTTCATTAAATATACAACTTTATTTATTCATGAATTTTGTTTGCTAGTAATTAAACATTTTCGTGAATTAGCTATAAAACTACTGTTAAATTAAAAGGACTAATAAATGAAATTTGAAAATCATTGTGCTTTGCAATTTGCTCATTGGTAACAGTGTTAAACATGCATATTATTTTGTTATTTGAAAGAGTATGATATTTATATGAGTACATATTAATATACATCAATGAAACTATATATGAACTTAATCATGAATGTCTTATAAATAATGATACATGATTTAACTGCTAGTTTTTGTATCTTATAGTTTATTTTAAATATTTTAGTTTTTTACAAAACTCTGAACCTATTTACACAATAGTGATAAATTTGGAGAGCACGAAACATTTACTATAATTAGTATAAAGTAATAATTTAATATTTATTAGAAACGTTTGGAAGTCCACTGCAGATTAATTAAATTGAACTAGTAATATTTGCTAGTAAAATTTTTTAATTATTCCAAATTAAATTTTAGAATTTCCATTTTATACACTTTTTGGTCTTAACTAATCGTATTAAATTTTCGACATATAATAGCCATAAATCATATAAATATAAATTATATTTTAGCAAATTAAGCTTGTTGTTTTTATTAATTTATAACAAAATGTATTTTATAAACTAATTTTAGTTATTAACCCAACCTGAAGAGATATATGTTTACGGTAAAATATTCGATACATAATTCATCAGCTTAAGCATGCCTGCTTAATTAAGAGGAAATTTTAAGTTTGATTTTTATGTTGTAGGTTAAGCAATTATGTTATAACACAAAACTGTATCTATTGTTAAAAGTTGATCCTTTGACAGGAACTCTTTACTCGTAGCTTTCAAGAATGTGAGTAGATTTTAAGGATATTATATTTAAGGATGCAAAGCAAAAAAAAATTTAGCTGTTTTAAATTAAAATACAGAAAAGTTTTTCTTAACATAAAGGACATATAAACAAAAATTGAATCCTGATACATCTGCTAACCAAACATAATTCTGTAATTTATTTAATTGTATCATTTTAAAAGATACTATTAAGTTTATTTTAAAAATTTTAAAATCTGTGACAAAACATCTAGGCAGTATTATAAATTGGGAAAATTGTTAATATTTGTATAAAAATAATTCTCAATAAATAATCTGAGTATGGTAACACAGAAATCAATCATAGACTATTTGACTGCTTCTGTAGTAAAAAAAAACAAAATATGAATAAAAATCTAAAAAGAATACAATTTTCACATTTTTTGGCTTTGGTCGTGATTCATGAGAAACATTTTGTAGCACTCTGTGTGAAACCATGTATCTGTTTTTTAACGGAATTACTTTTCCCTTATAAGAAAACAAATTTATTTAATGACTCAAAATGTCTACAATATGTCAATTTAATATTACAGATATTAAAAATGTAAAATATGACATTAGTCCTGTTAATTAAGTTCAAAGAAAATATTTATGTTTGTTTTAGGTTTTTCTTATTATGGGAAGTTAAAATCAAGAAGTACGAAAAAATGTCAAAATGTTTTTCTCATCCATCGTTTACTCATTTTGAACATTTACAAACTCTTACTATCGAGAAAATGTTTTATATGAATGAAATTCTATACGATTAATCCAATGAGAGATTTCCAAAGTACATAGCTTTACAAGACGAAAACCACTAAACATATTAAAAAATCAACTTATCATTCTTTGAAAAAAAAGACATTTTTTATGGGCATTAATTTTCAATATTGTATTTTTATTACCTTCACGATCTATATTTCAATGAAACAACTGAAAATGTTGAAAACTTCTCCACTTATATAGATTAAGGACAAATGCACTCATGTGAAAAATTAGTTTTATTTGAAATTAAGAAGCATTTATCCCTGCTACATTATTTTCATAAAAAGTAATCTAGGAAGGTGAAATGCAAGTGATACATATCTAAATAATTCAAATTATCAATTAGATGTAAATAATTAGTCATTTAAAAATCTCGATACGCTTTAATTATTTAAAGGTCCAAAACAATTACGAAATCGATCCTAATGTAGAATGAATTAAGGTTAGATGTGCTTATCTCTCAGAAGCAAAAACATTTACATTAGAAATGAGAATTATTTAAGATGAGTTAAAAATAGGGATGACAGTAATTATTTCTTAATCAATCCCTTACCTTTTGCCGGAAACAGGTCTTAATTTAAATGATTATGCTACCTGAGCAAACAGACGTTGCTGTAATTCGCCTTTTCAACAACTGTTCTTATCTTAGTTAAATTAATGTTTGACTTAAATTAATTTTTTCAACTCACCTTTGAGGAACTTTTTACAAATATTTTTTTGTCTTATGCCACTATTGCATCAGTAATTTCTAATCAAAATTAAGAAAAAAAATTATAATAACTTTTTAACTCTGAGACATTTTATTATCATTGCATAAAACCTAACTTTTTAAATTTTTTCTGCCCAATTTTCGCATTTAAAGATATTAAAGCATATAGAACTGCTTAATGTTAAATAATTGAAGAGATTTTGTAACTAATGAATAAATATATATACATTTATTGCATTTCAATTAATGATTATGATTGTAATATCGAAATATATGATATTACCTGCAACATGAAATCTTATGCATTCATTCTAAAAGCATAAATTATTTTTCAGAAATTGGATTTGAATAAAGATGGTATCGTCACTTTCGATGAATTTTTGGAAACCTGTCTTCATGTAAGTATTTAAATAATACTAATTAATCTCTCACATTGAGGAAGGCTAAGTGAATACCATTTTATTAAAAATTTTTATCATTTATAAAAGATGTATTCTGATGTTTGTCTTCTATTTTTTCAATCCATATTAATAAAAACAAATGAAAAACGTCAATTTATTTAAAATAAAAAAGCAATGCTTCCTTAGTTTTTTTGGTTCTACTTGTAGTACTATTTGTTTGAAAATGCGATGGTTTTCGCTTATTGATAGATAATAAATTGTGATAATATAATATCATTTACATAATATACTTACATAATGATTAGTTCATATTATAATTTGATTTTATAATCAGCATATGAAATCATTATTAAGCAAATAGAAATTATGAAACACATTTTTATATCTAAGATTCAACATGACATAGGAATTTACAGTGTCGAAAACTAAGATTCAACATGACATAGGAATTTACAGTGTCGAAAACTAAGATTCAACATGACATAGGAATTTACAGTGTCGAAAACTAAGATTCAACATGACTTAGGAATTTACAGTGTCGAAAACTTGCAAATCACAATCAGAGAAAATTGTTGAATGCTATAAAACATCCCCTTACTGCTTATTAAGTATTCTATTAGAATATTTTGGTTTTTAAACACGTGTTTTTCTGCTTTTTTTAAGTCTTAAAAATTTGATCTTTGAAATATGACTTAATAACAGAGCCTTTGTCTCAGACTCCTAAAGTTCTTACTTACTTTTCAAGGTAACTTTAAAAATTGCTTCAGTTAAAGTTCCAAGTTATGATGATGTCCGTTAACTTGATGAAATCAAATTATTGTAATTTTTTAATCAAGTTCATTGCATTGTTTTCGAAAAAAACCAACTTCAGATAACATGATAAGAAAAACTGTATAATCTCATTGTATACATATATTACTAAATAAATTTTAAAGTATTATTTTTTAGTTGTGTTATATATATATAAAATTATTGATGAAATATTTATCAGCTTTTATAGATACGAAGGTTTGTATGTTAGTTTTTTTATAGTATACTACCACTCACATAAGCTACAATAAATAACACTTTAAAATGTTAACGTTTCTTTATTTAGGTATACAGATTACAAAAATTCTCTTAAAATATTGATTTGGTTTACAACTATCAAATTAATAATATGAATTACTAGAAGATAAATTACTATTATTTAACATTATAATGCCTACAAGTAGCATATTTTAAAATAAGCAACTTTCAGATTTACAAATTTTTGCTCTAACTGACTATATCTATCTCAGAAAAAAATATTAAACACATTTTTAAAAACTTAATAGAGTCATAACTGCTAATAATTACTATTCATTTAAAGTAGTTTCTTCAATGGCAAAAATAAATTAATATCTTCTAATTGTACAAAACTTTAGTAAACTATTGACGTGCTGTGTAAAGGAAGAAGGTGCTATGCAAATGATTAGCTTTTCAGCGCATTCAGACAAAGCAGGCGCCAGTAACGACTCCTACATTGTGTTTAAATGAGGAAATTGTTCAGCCGGTTCCTCATACACAAATTGCATTTGAACATTGTTGCCTGGTGAAAAATTGTTGCGATGCCTCGTGTAAGAAGGAGAAATGAGTAACAGCACGTTTCTGACTTTAATAAATGTCGAATTGTAGTGTACCGGGATTGCAGTTTATCTTATCGCAGTATTTCTGCTCGCGTCGGTCGAGATCCAATGACTGTTAGCAGAATATGGAAACGATGGGTTCAGGACGGTAATACGGAATGCCATGCGGGATCACAACCGCCACCTATCACTAGCAGCCGAGAAGATAGGCATATTATCCGCATGGCCGTAATGGATCGTGCAACCACGTCACGAGCCGTGAGTCAAGAAACGGGGTCATTTGGACGACAACAAGTGTCTGCACGAACAGTTCGACGACGTTTGCAGCAGCATGGACTCTCAGCTCGGAGACCATGCCTGCGGCTTCCCTTCCCGCTGCGTAATAGACAAGAGCGGCTTTAATGCATCCGTGTTTGCCGGCATCGTGGTGAACGGTACTGGCAGCGTGCATTCGTCATCGTCATACTGGCCCATCACCTGGCGTGATGTTATGGAGTGCCATTGGATACACGTCTCGGTCACTTCTTGTTCGCATTTACGGTGCTTTGAACAGTGCACGTTTCATTTCTGATGTGTTACGACCCGTGGCTCTACCCTTTATTCAAGCCCTGCGAAACCCTACGTTTCAGCAGGATAATGCCCGACCGCATGTTGCCGGTATTGTACGGACCTTTTTTTGATACGAAACATGTTTGGCTGTTGCCCTGGCCAGCACGTTCTCCAGATCTTACACCAATAGAAAACGTCTGGTGAACGGTTTCCGAGCGACGGATTCGTCACCAAACGCCAGTCTCTACGGTTGATTAACTGTGGCATCGTGTTGAAGCTGCATGGGCATCGGTATCTGTATATGCAATCCAATCTCTGTTTGACTCAATGCCTAGGCGTATAACTGCTGTTATTACTGCCAGAGGTGGTTGTTCTGGGTACTGATTTCTCAGGATCTATCCAGCCAATTTTTTTGAAAATTTAATCACTTGTTATTTCTAGTATAATATATTTGTCCAATAAATATCATTTTGTTATCTGCATTTCTTCCTGGTGTAGCAATTTAAATATATATATATATATATATATATATATATAGTGTTTCTTTATTTCCTATTATTTCAGAATGCTTCATTTCTTATATTTAATATGTACTTTTTGTGCTTATTAATCAGCATGAATTGTATACAGGAAAAGATGGCCTTTTTAAATTTAAATTTTTTCCACCAATTGTTGTTAAAAAAGTTTTCTGGATTTCGGTTTTTATATCTCTTGGGTTGGCTTCTGGAAAACTATCTTTGTTTTCTCCCTTAAAATTCTAAAACACTCTCACTATCGATTGAAAGTACTCTGGGGAATAAATAATAAGAAATAGATATTAAAAAAATATATAGAATAGCTAACAGCTGTCAGAGTGTGCAATATGAATCATCAAAATCATTCAGACGTGCGCTACATTTTTCATATGAAACAAAAGTTGTTTTCTATAGGTAAAACAACTTGAATAACTGAAACGAATTTAATCTATTTGAATTGATATTAAATATTAAAATTTCCTTTGAATAATTAAATCTCTTACTATATTTATGCTTTAATTTCAAAGTAATGAGACATACTTGGATATAATTGGAATCATTGAATTTTGAAAAGTTTTCTGTTTTGCAAAAATTTAACAAAGTACACATGTTTAATTTAGAAAACATATTTGAGATAAACATTTCAAGCAATGAAAATCGCTAAGTACAGATCTTTTGAATAAAATTTCTTCTTTTGAATAAAGATTCAGTGACGAGGCCGAAAACTGAACTTACATGCTCTTTCTCCTACAGCATCATACCAACAGAGATTGTTTGTTCTCTAGAAAACATTATGAGTAGGTGAGGTTTGCGCAAGACACTTTGCATAAGTTTAGTTTCAAACTCACTCTATATGATAACTGCATCTCTCTTCAACCTACAGTGCTTCAAATTTTCTTCTGTTAAAATATCTCAAGGAATACATTATATATTGTATTCACTTAATAAATAATACATGTTAACTTAGATTAAATAAATATTCCTTTATTGTAATATATATAAATATATAT
>JAPDSC010138310.1:730248-755308 GCA_026290005.1 Latrodectus geometricus
AAGTGAATTTTACTTTCTTTTCAACAATTTCTGACACAAATTAGCTGGAAACATTAAAGATGAATAATTTAGTGTGGTATGTAATTTTTTAGTTTTTTTTACTATTATATTGCCAATTTTATTCATTTTTATTATCATTTCATATAATTTAAGAATTTTATTCAGTTTTTGTAAAAAGAAGCTTAAAATACCTGTATTTAGTTTGTAAATACATGAAATTTAACTGTGTGCTTAGATAAGGTGCTATGGTTAATATGTGCAATAATAAAATTGGAAAATATGTATTAATTCAGTTTAGTGACTCGAAACTACACAAATTAAAAGAAGTATTTGTGTTCACTGTAACATATAAAACACAGACTGAGGAACATTTCCCTAAGTTTGATTACGATTAATGTATTCTAAGAGACAATGTCCTTATTCTTCTGTAGTGAAACATTCAATAGTTGATTAGCAGATGCATAAATATCCTTGTGTGCTTAAAGAAATCAATAGTTTTTTACCGTTTTACATGGGTAATTAGTTGCTGAGCAATCTGATTGAATTTTAAATATTTTTAGTAGATCCAAGCTCAATAGTTTTTTTATTCTGTCTAATAGATGTATTGAAAAAACATTTTGCCATCTAGTGAAAAAAGTATTAATTCAAAGCACATTCTGACTCTTCTGTTGTTCGTGAAACTATTGTATCTGCAACTGCGCACATATTCCTGGATCCAAAACAATCTTTCCATCTCGTGTTTGAGGTTTTTCAAATTTAAGTGTACATTAAAGAAGAAACAACACTAATATTTTCAACAAGTCTTATAAAATCTTAGGAATCAGTGAAAATTTATTCTCTGAAATGCTACTTTAAAATCATTATCATAACCGTTTTGCACATTAATATTCGAACAAGTTTTGTAACAATGAGGTCTAATTTATTTTTTGAAGCAGAAAGAAATCTAATTGGTTAAATCTCAAGAAATTGTTGGATTTTTCAATAATTTGTCAACAATTTTTGTTGCTAAAATTTGAACAAAAGTAGTTTATAATTTGGTGAATTACTGTGAAGAAGAATTCAATTTCTTAAATAATGAAAATTTAGCTTAACATTAATAATTGATTGAAAAATAATGAACTTTATGTTGACTATATATTTTATTACGTGTTATCGACATTGTCTTAACGAATAATCTTCTTATTTTTGTTTTTATCAATCCTTATATTAATATTCTCTATTATGGGTGAAATTGAATAGAATCTTAATCTAATTACTGATTATCCATTTCGAATACTTTATTCTTATTATTTATCAGCTGAAATCAAGAGTGAATTACACATTTATTTTAATTAGGATAACACATAAGACAGATTAACTTTTTAAAAATAACTCTTTACGAGTCATTACCAAACACAATTCTAATAAACTGTGTCAATTAAGTTCTATATAAAGTTAAAACTAAAAGCTTCATAAGGGAACGAAATTTATACATTTTATTTAGGTTAGTTTTTTACGAAAAATTCATATCATGCTAAAATCCACCATTATAATCTAATTCTGCTAATAAAAGTTCTAACAAACTAGAACACCTGTACATAGTGCTCAAATACTGACATTGTCTGGTAGTTTGATAATCGTAAAAATGTTTCAGTATTGTAATAGACAATCAATAAATGTGTTCATTTCATATCCTCCATATCATGTGAGTGAGACATCATAACTCCCATCCCCCCCTCCAAAAAGTGTCATTTTTTTGTTTTACTTTTTTTTCAATCATATGATAATAATGAGTACTTTTTTCTATCTTTAGGACGAGAACATTACGAAATCCTTGAGCTTGTTGGATACTGTCTTGTAAATCTTTCACAAAAGGCTGGAATTATATCATATTTGTGTTATATCAAGATCTGAATCAAGTGGAACCACAATTGAAGATCCGTCCTCACTGGGCTGACGTATATTTGTATAGGTATCCACAACATCAATGTAGAGGATGGATCACTGTATAGAAAAAAAATTAGTAAATGCATAATGCACTGATAAATTAACCATTTTCCTCTTTCATCTTTAAAGATGAATTGGCCATTATTCTATATCGTGATGATTGTGCTTTAATGTATATCCGTATTTAAGAAAAATGTAGGGAAAATTCAAGTTTCTAAAAATCTTTTCAAGGATAATGAAGATTTCTATTTTATGACATATTGATGAAAGATTTGATATTTTAAATTTTACCAAGACTTTTTGTTTTCAGTACGATTTATAAAATATAACTGGATAAATATGTCGGTGAAAGTTCTTTAAAATACTACTTCATGTTAGATACTACATAAGTGTTACAATTATTGCTTTGGAGTTTTTCTCATTCTGTTGCAGGACACGGTTTTATATCCATATTTGTATGATGTTCAGTGTTGAAAAATAGATGTTTCATCCTTCAACTAATTATAATTAATGGATATGTTCCAACCGTTTTATAACTTGTTGTTAAATGTTGTGCTTTGTGAGTAAATGAATATAACTAGCATTTGTGACATAACTGAGTCTAATAATTTAATGATGTCCAGTGTCTTCTAAGCTCATTTTTCTTTTTTTGTCTGAAATCATTATCTTTTAATTTTAGCTGATTATAATTGTTCGATTTAAAAAAAATTAAAAATTAGTATGTTATTTGGAAAATATAGCCACTAACATTTTACTAGAAATTTAATTTATTGTGAATTTTTCTCTGAAGCATGAATTCAGTCAATACATTAAATACATTTCTAATTGCATTTTTATTTGCTTAATATATAAAAACAGTGTTTTTTTCTAATATTTTTCATTAGTTGAACTTTTTAGTTTAATATTCGTTTCTTAGAAAATTTTTTCGAGATAAAAAGCAAAAATATTTCGATCTTTCATTAAGTATTACTTATAATTACAATATATTTTATACGAGAATTTTTATTCTAATTTTTTTTAAGTTAAAATATTTCTCGTTTGATATTATTTTCTTAAAATTACTCTGATTGAAAACGTAAAAATAATTTGGGTAGTTATTAACTTTAAATTTTTCAATGGTAAATCAAGTGTATTTTTCAGTAAAGAACTTTTACTTATGGAGAAACGTCATTTTTAAATGCCATTTAACTTGACCTAAATTTCAAATTTTAAATCTCATTAATATCTAGGAAGAAACTCTCCTTTTTTTTGTAGTTGGGAATTATGTAAAATTTGTAATAAATTTAATTCAAAAAACACTTGTTTACAGATTGAAATTGAAGGTTTTATAGTTGCTTTTCTATAGTCTTCAAAGTATAATTTTTTTCAAAACGTAAAATCATATTTGTGAAACATTTTAATTGCTAAGCACACTCCAGTTAATATGCATAACTGGTATTAATTTTAGTAATTTTAATTAATTGCAGTAAAATATATTTTCCTTCAATATATATATTCTCTTAGTATTATATATTCCTAATATTAATGTTATTATTTTATTAATTATATAAATTAAATTAAAATATATTTTCTTTAGTATTCGTTGATTTTTATTTATGTAGTAGTAGATGTAATTTATATAAAATAATTTATGAAAATATAATTATGTGACTTCCTTAGTAACTATAGAAATATTTATGTGATGAGTACAATACTAATATATTATAAAAAATCAAGTAATATCAAAAGTAAAATTGACGTTTAGTATTCTTAAGCCTGATCAATTAGTTTATTTTTGTATTTTACTTACTTCAAAAAAAATTATAATTAAATTTTATTGAAAATCATTTTAATTTTAAAAATGACCTTAAAATTCATTTTAATTAATTGTTTACGATTTTTAATGAATTTATATTTCGTCTTTGTTACACATTAATTTTAATTTTTCTCATAATTCTTTTATTAGCATAAAACTATTAATCTAAATATTGTAAATAATTTTAATTTATGTATTTTTTTATTCTAAATGTATTTAAATTATCTTATCATTTATATAGGTTTACTGAGTCATTTCAAACAAATAATTTCCTTCATCAAATTACTCACATTAAAATATAATATAAATTTAAAATTATTCATTATTATAATGATAAGTCATCATTGAGTTGATCAGATAATCAAAGTGGTACTTGTCAGTGATTTTTGAGTAGAAATCGCTTGTAGAATAGTGAAATTTTACAAGTTTATAATTGAGACATAACTCTTTAAAAAGCTTTAATTTTAAAAATTTTTGTATAAATTTTCTCCCTTTCAAATGCAGTTTAAATGTAATCTAATTTACTAATAAAATTAATAACCTAAATGGGATTAAACTGTCTTAGTGATGCATGTTAACTTATTTGAGAATTTAGCTATTTTTCTTGAATCATTTAGCGTCAGAGAAGATAAAATAAAATAAGAGAAACGTTTTCATATTCAATTCTTTATAATAATTATTTGTAACTGTAGAAATATGAATCGTAAATTAATAATTACTGAATAGCTCATTATTGCTTTTATCACGAGGAAGAAAAACATAAAAATAGTTTAGAACTCTTACATTATTGTGGAAGTATATATTAGCATATAGATAAAGTGAATATAATTAAATGCATATTTTGTTTCACCAGAACACGTCCACCTGAGATTTGCTTATTGCAGACAGAAAACTGCTTCATTAATTGCATGAAAGTATTATGAGAGAAAGATAACCATAGTAATAAAAGAATAACACTTTATAGTAAAAGCAAATATATATTTTTATTAATATACACAAAAAAGACATGTAATGAAAGTAATTGAACTAAGTGCTCTGATAACATGATGAAATATTAAATTTATGAGTCATATTAATAAAGTTGTTTGGGCAAATATATAAATAAAATTAATAAATTAGATTATATGTAGAATATATTAAATTCAAACAAATTTCATTAGCTTTATATAAATAACAGAATCGGAAATTAAAAACAAATTAATATTAATATTAGAATAAAAATATGTGTATATTGTTCAGAAATCTTAAAATAAGATTAAATGTTACAGGTAACCACGCATTTATAATATAGTTTTGTTGATAATTTTTAATTCCAATATAAATGATACAAAGTTGGTGTAAGTCATCTGTAAAACATCATTTGTTGCAATTTCTTAGGTAGAATTTTCAATTTAAATTTTTTTTTTTGATTTTATTCTATGCATCTAATAAATGTGGGAGAATTATTTATCATAACTATGTTGTACTGATGGTGTGTTACATTAAACATATCAGAACAAATTTCGTATTATTTAATAGTTATAGTATTAAGAAGAGAAAATAAATTTAAAAATTTTCCTTCGTTTTTCTAAAATTCTTGAGAAGTAATGTATTATCATTTTTTAATACAAAAATGGCTGCAGTTTATTAAAATTTCCTATGGTTACTTTCAATAGTGATTAGACATTTTCATTACAACATCTGCACTATTTTGTTTCTATCTATAATTCTTTAATACATTATGTTTACGAGAACTGTATGAGTATGATTACAATTTATAAGTTAAAATTAAGTATTATCAATACAATATTTTGAGCAATTCGCATGGGGATAAACATTTCTCATGAAATCTCTCGCTTTCAAATTTATATAAAAATTATACAAACATGTAATTTGTAGTAAATATGCGCCAATTAATTTGAACTTTATCATTCTCTCTCATTAGAAGTTTTAGTGATGTCATCCAAAACTTAATTTATAATTTGTATGCAGCTCACACAATTTATATGAACTTCTTTCTTAAGAGAATATTTCTGTACTCAGAATAATTTTAGTGGGTTTTTCAGGAATTATATGACTCACCTTTGTGTCATATTATATTTTATGCAGCTTTCATTCATTTTTTGAAAGATCCTTTTTAATTATATAAGCAGAATCAATCTTAATAAATATTATTGCTTAGTTCAAACCTTAATGTAAATTTATTGTTTTACTTGTTAATCCCAATAAAGTATAACCAATCATTATATGTACGTGTATAATTATGCATAATTCAGAAAAATATCAATTTATGACATGACAAATATTTAGCAATGCACGGTATACTCTATAGTAATGTTTTTTTTTTAAATTTTATAGATAGTGATCACACAAATTTTCCTGCTCACTGCATTTAGTGAGACTGTTTCAGAACAATTGTTTAATGAATATTCAAAAATTAAATGAATGAGATATCTTTAAATGTATTCTTAACAATTCTTTAAAATGAACTTTTCGGAAGTATGCCTTTAATAGAATGTATCTCCAAATTTAGAAATTGATAGTTTTCCTATTTGATACAGAGTAAAGCTTTTTTAATATATTTGGCAAATTGTATGAAAATAATTTTATACAATCGTAATACTCAAAAATGTCGCCACTGGAATCGTAATTAAAGCATAGATATGCTTTAAAAACAAATAATCATTATTAGGATACAAAAAGCTACTTTCGAAACGAAAATTGCATAAATACTTGAGATTTATTCTTATATGAGAAGAGATTTGGAATCCTTTTGAATAGGAGACGAAATCTTTAATGCACTAGCTTATTTATGCAAAGATTGAGATTTACTTTTAATCATATTATATTCAGTTAATTTACAGGAAAATACATTCAACTTGAATTTTGTGAGAAAAAAAATTAATACCAATTACTTGTTCATTTGAAAACAATAGATTAAATGACATTTGTAAAATGAAGATATGAAAATCAGAGAGGTGGTGGCACAAATATCGTATGGACTGCAGCAAAGGCATTCTTATTTCCAAAATGCATTGTTTTTACATTTTCATTAAAATTCATTGTCTTTAATAACAGAACATTTATTGGATGCAAATTATTGTTTTGTAGACATTTGTACAAAAAACAAATACATCTGCTATTTCAGAATCATAGGTGACTCAAAATGTGAGTATTAAACAACAGTTGATTTTCAAGATTATGTTTACTATCCCTTCTTGTTTATGCTGTGCAGCAGATTAAGCTAAATTAAATATCATTATCAAAATACCAAGTCAAAATCTAAGATACCTCAAGACTACAATAGAAAGCATTAATGGATGAAAGAATTCCAGGTAATATTTGTCAATCCCTGAAACGTTCAAATAATAATGATGTATTTAAATAAGAGCGTTAGATATAAACACACTTTTGTAGGTTTCGTAAGGCAGGAAAGGGTTATTTTTAAGTAATTTGAAAAATATTTCAAATTACATAAAATTCTATCATTGATTTTTCAATTTAATTATCTTTTGAAAGATATATATTTCAAGTTTATAAAAAATACGACTCCAAGTGTATAAAACATGAATTGTGATGCAAGAATATATATATATTATTTAAAAATATTGGTTCTTATAAACAGGAAAACATTTTATTGTAAAAATAGTATGATTCAAATGTAATAATAAATGGTTTGTCTAGGTATGAGGAATATTGAAAATATGGGGTTCATTTTGGATAAAAAAAATACTTTTTTACGCTATTACTGAAGTCAATTGAAGGACTCCTTGTGGTAGCATAAGTATATATTTGGATAGTTATCCAAATAAATGAAAACATTTTTTGCTTAATTTATGCCTAGTTTAAATAATTATCTATTGTGAGAACATAAATCCATAATTATGTATATAACTCAATACAATAAATTTTACCTTTTTTCAACAATAAAATATTTTCTACGTTCAGTAAAAAACATATATTTGGTCAATTTATTACACTTTTAAGATTTAGTATTATACTCATAAATTGTATGTAGAAAAATCCATATTTGTCAAAATCCTAATGCTATAATAAAATATATAGATTATAATTACCTACCAGAATAATTATATCTGTTAATTTTAGTTTAGCTTATGGTATTAATCATTGTCTCATTTGAGGGATTTATGTTTTTATCATTTTCATTAATCACGCATTCATGCAAATGCTACTCTTAAAATATTGAAACTGTATAATAATAACTAATTACAATTTCTTTTAAGAATGATAAACAAAAAGCAAAATGAATATTTTTATGGTAATTTTTTTTTATTTTTTTTGAAATAATTATAATTTATAAAATGTATTTTTTAAAACATTTGCAGTTTTCCCAAAACTGATATTATTATTTTTAATGATATTTTCCATGTATTAAATTAAACATGAGGGAGAATTTTAACTGTAAAGTAAAAATTATAAAATGAAAATTTATTAATAGATCTCAGAAACAAAAATGATATATAATACTTTTTTAATACATAAAGAATTTAAAAACACTTCAATATATTTTATAACTTCGTCAAATATTAATTGCATTTTCATCATAACTGAATTCTAATAAAATTCTTTTGTAGTTACAGATTAAAGACATATGAAATTTATTAGATTCATTTAAATTTTTACTGTGTTATTTGTCTGAAATGAGAGTTTAAAATGTTTATCTTAATAACAGTATTAGAAGGATTATACATGCAATCACTATACATAATTGATTAGTATTTTCAAAGAGAGAGCAGACATTATTGCGAGTACTTAACAAAATAATAATGCTGTTAAATATTTGGAGCACCGAGTGTCTTCCAGATAAATTTCCGTGAATAAACGTTGATTGTTTTCCAAAGAATGAAAGAAAAAATCCTGAAAAAATCCTGAAAAAAAATCCTGAAAAAATCCTGAAAAGTTTCGTTAATAAAATATGATGACATTAAATATGATCAGCAAGCATTTATTTCATTCTTTCTGGTTGATTCTAAAATTCTAAGAGGATTTTTCATTTCATGTTAAATGCTTAGCTTTATGTATGCAAAGTATTTAGTTTGAGGTAAATATAGCTAATTAAAATAAAATGCTTCAAATTCAGAGGGAAAACCATGAAATGGTATCTTTATTTGCTTAAATGTAAATATTTACAGATATTGAAGAATTGATTTCATTTTATTGTAATGGACTAATTCTTTAAACAAATAAGATAGAAAAGAAGTCAACACTAGTTGAGAGTTAAGAATGCAAATTGGAAAAATTTGAATAATGAAGATTATCCGTAAAAAATTCCTTCTCGTGAGATACTATAAGTTTTCAAAATTAGTCATGCATGCACTGACTACACATTATTATATATTGTTAAGGAAGTGATTTGCGTATTTACAAAAAATAAATCGTGGTTTTCCTAAGATGTTTCAGTAATTTCGAAAATATTGAAAACGTTTATTAAAAATGTTGTAAGGATAAACAATTACCACATGGGAAATTTGACTGCATGCTAGTTTTAAATAGAAAATATATTTGCATAGCTGTTTAACATTTATTGGATCTGCGTTCTTGATCCCTGAAAAAAGTTGTACATAAATAATTTTTCCATATTTCTAGGAACTAACTGAAATAAAAAGCAAAAACTACATATTATGATGTTAATTAATAGAATAAAATTCTCCATTTTATATAAGTATAAAGTGCTGGTTTGATGAAGAAGATATAGAACATGTGGTTTGATAGGGTAATGAATGTTCCCTGGGAAAAATTTATTGATCATATTTTCTCTTCAACTAGAATTTTTGAAGTAAATATATTTGCTTCAAAGCAAGTGAGAAACGAAGCAATAATGTTTGTTTCAAATTATTATTTTTACCAAGATTTCAAAATGTATTTCGACTAACTCATTATTCTTCATATAATACCACTATAGTTTAAAGCATGCATTAATTTAAAACTGCTTATATTTTAACTGTTTTTTGGAACTGTAAATTCTTACTAATATTTCACAAATGAAAGTTTCAAACTCAATTTTGAAATATAGACATTCTCTCGTAAAAAAAACTTAACATTTTATATAAAAAATATTATATAAAAATAGTGAATATAAAACTCGTGAGTGTAAAATATTCTAATTAATTTTTGTGAATTCTCTAGTTCTACATTACATGCAAGATACAAAGCAATTTAATTACTTTTATGTATCGTAAATTTTCTTTAATTCCTTATATAAAAACAAGATGCTAAATTTAAACTTATAATTAGATCCTTTCTCATATTTATGTTATCTTATGTATTATGTTTCTCATTATATTCATAGTTTAGGTTCAATTACTTGTGATAAGATAGCATAGCAGTCATATTAAACTTAAATAGGTGATTTTTTCTTATTATTTTAGTTGTTATACTTCCTTACATGTAAAATTTCTTATTTATTGTAATTTTTTAACAAATTGTATTTAAGTATGAAAATAAATTTATGAAATTCATTACACTGTAGGATTTTTAAGTTAATACCAGATTAATTATGCAGCATTAACCAATATTTTAAATATTTAATTCCTCAAGACTGTTTTATTTCATAAAAAGTATAATTATTAATTATTCTTCTATGTTAATTTTTAAGACAGTTTGCAAAAATCAGTCTTTTGAGACTATTTTGTTTACATTTTTAAGATCAGAATTTTCTTCTAGTCTTTTGTTTAAATAGGGAAATAAAATATATGCTTTATAGTTACTTTAAACTCTGTTTTTATATATTCACATAAAAGTAATAATTGTTTTCTTATTTACAGTAAGAAATTGTTTTGAGAGTTGCTATAGTGATATGCTTAATAAACGATTTTGGATACAACATAATAGATTTCAAAAGCATAATGCAAACATTTCCCAGTAATTTAAAATAATATTCAATCGAAGAAAAGCTTAAAGATATTATATCTGTATTTCGAATTTAGGAATAAAATGTGATTAGAGATAACAGTAAACGTTTCAATAGAAAATTAAATAAGGAACGAGCTTAAGTGTAAGTAGTCAAGATGCGAACAACTAACAGGATAACTAACTATATTATAAAATTAAATTGTTAATTTATTTCCACCCTTAAATGGCAACGAAAGGAAAATGAGCTTCTCTAATAGGTAAAATGTGTGTTTTGTATCTTATATATATGAAATGGTTTTATATGTAAACTAATACACTGTAATGTCGTAGATTTTGAGATGCCATTTTTGCGTATCACAGTATTCGACTAGTGTTCCCCCACCAAGAAGCTTTCACTCCAATTTTACATACATTTTTTGTATTTATTTGCTTTTTATGGCATTTTATCTTGATTTATATGTTTCATTTGCTTGCGCTATTTTCATCTCTATAGAATTAATATGATGTTTTTGGATAATGTTTCTTTTAAATATTACATAATAATGTATAACAATATGGAATATACCAATGAAGTGTCAAAATTAAATATTTCTTTATGGAAATGTGTTTTATTTTCTTAACTAAACTTACATACTTAATTGATGCGAAATATGTTCCCTCATTTTTTTCATATATTTATAAATCTTGAACTTTTCATTAATACACTTTCATAAGTATTCTTACATATGATTTCATCAGTTTAAATACAAAGGTATTCTGAATTTTCTTTTAATTAATATGAAAGTATGTTAAACTTTTTTAGTGTAACATAAAACAAAAGTGGAGCAATTTCTTTCAAAATCACGACAGTGATTTAAGATATCTAAATTTCAATATTTTTGATAAACTCTCCAGATTTAGGTAGCTTTTCATTTTATTATTTTTCAAAAATATTTTTTTAAACATAAACAATGATTTAATTTGCTGGTCAAACATACAGAACATAAGTTCAATTAGTTTCAAAATATCTTTTAATTTATTTATATTAAAACCACAAGAGGAATATATATTTGACGGAAATCTTATAAGAGATTTCTTTTAAATTGCAATGAATTATCCATCAAATATAGTTTATTGAAAAATATGCAACACGACCAATGTTTAAACTTTTATATAAAATATTCATCCTTTAAAGATCAATTCTATAACAATAACGGAAAATTATATCTACTATATATTATATTAAAATTTCTTGATAATGGTTCACACACACACAAACATAAAACTCTTCGTTAAGCGAATGATTTTATTATAATAGATCCATAATTTAAAATAACTATTTTTTATGGAATGATTACACCACATTTAGATATCCCACCATGTTTAGGTATCTCACAATGTTCACACCATATTAACAGATGAGATTTTAAGAAAACATCAATGTTTTTTTTAATTTATGACTTTTTGTAACGAACAAAAATTTGAAAATTAAGGAAATTTCTCGCAAAAGCAAATAATTGTCTTATCTTTCTAAAAACATAATAAAACTAACTAAATGGTATTTATTTAAGTAACAAGCTAAAAGATTATCACTTTTTTAAACTTGTTTAAAAAGCCATACACAAAAACATTGTTCTTATAAGAAATTTATCTTATCTTAGATTACTAATGTATTCAAAAGATGTGCATTAGCTATTATAATTAAGTCAAATTATTCTAGTTCAAGAACATTCCATATCAAGTTCACATATAGAACCACATAACAATTTATCATTACACAATTTCTCATCACTATATATCACATTACATTTAGAATCAAATCACAATTTAGAATTGGGAAATTCATAAAGCCACTTTAAACGAAGAGTAGCCGCCTACTCTGTCTAGTGGTCAGAATTCCGGACTGCGGATAGGGAGGTCTGGGTTCGAATCCCAGTCGGGACTTGGATTTTCTTTGTCCTTTCCTTGTATGAATGAGTTGTGAATGGTTGCCTACCTTATAAACGGGTTCCTATGGCTTAAGATAATTGACAGTCTAAAGTGATTTCATGATTGCATCAATTTTTTTTTCAGTTTCTCAAGTGTGTTAATTCATCTGCTACCTCAGTTCATTTCAATTATTTGAAGTCCCAGTATCTATAAACTATTCTTTAATCATTCACTCAACCAGTCCTTAAAGGAATTGAAATTGTTACTCGATTAACTTCAGATTGTCACAAGTGTTTATTATTTACACAATACTAAATTTCACTATGAATGTGAAACAGGGAAAATTCTTGGATTTTGTTTAGTTCTGTACTTGAATATGAATACAAATGATTTGAAATCATTATCCTGATTAAATAATTGCCTATAAATAACAGAAACATTCAACTGATTTAAATGCTTTGCAGCATTTAAATTTAGTCTGATAAAATCAGTTTATTGCACCATAATCGTCAGTTTTGACAGGTGACTCTTCAGTATTGGTCTGCTTGAATCCTTCACTGATTCTCCTTAACATAATTATTTAAAGTAAGTTCAATCTGTATTGTTTTGTGAATTTCATAGTAATTTATAAATAATAATTATTGCTATTCTTCATAAATAAAATTAAATTCTTAGATATTAGCATATATTGAATGACGGATATAATAATATGCATACATATATATTATACCTATGATTAATTGACACATATTTTTTGTTTGGAAAAATTTGTAAAATTTATAATATCAAATATTAAATGTTTATATATAGAAATAAGAAATTATACTGAATCAAATTAAATGAAAAAAGTAAAACACAACTCTAAAAAATAGACTTTTTAACTTTAAATATAATAAGAATAAAATACACAGAAACTTCATAAATATATTGTACATATTATATTGCTGATATATAATATATATTATATTGTAATATATAATACTAAGCAATATAAATTATTAACATTGTTATTACAGTATTATAATCTTACATAACCTTTTTTAGTGTAACATATACCGTTATAATTGTGACTTAATTGAAATATTTCTTCTAAATACTTGCTTCATCAACATAGAAATATGAAAGTGCATATATAACTAAAAAATTTTTAAGTAGATAATATAGATTTTTTCCTTTAGTAACTCTTTCGAGAAAGCAAGAAGTATTTTTGGCAGTTTTAATTTTTAAACAATTAACAGCAATTTCCTTCAGCCTAAAAGAATAAATTTTTATAAATAAACAAAGAATTCTTGTTTCTAATTATCTCATAAAATATAGATGGGACAGTGTTTATATTTGAGTCTAACGCATTAATAATAGCTACAACAGTTTTTGATCTTAATTGTTCTAAAAAGAATCAGATTCTAACACTCTTCTATCAACTATAAGTAAAATACAAGTACTCGGTGCAAAGTTATGAGGGTTAAATGATTACCAGCAACAAATGAGACCATATGTATTATTTTCTTAGTTTTTTTTGTCTTATTTGGGTTTATAAATCATGTTTGATAAGATGTATAAAGCGTCCATTATTTGGAACAGTTAATATAAATAATTATTTTCCAATGCTTAAAAACGTTATTCCCTAATCGATCTTTTATACACTACTGAACATTAAAATTGCTACACCAGGAAGAAGTGCAGGTAACAAAATGATATTTATTGGACAAATATATTATACTAGAAATAATAAGTGATTAATTTTTCAAAAAATTTGGCTGGATAGATCCTGAGAAATCAATACCCAGAACAACCATCTCTGGCAGTAATAACAGCAGTTATACGCCTGGGCATTGAGTCAAAAAGAGATTGGATTGCATGTACAGGTACAGATGCCCATGCAGCTTCAACATGATGGCAGAGTTCATCAACCGTAGTGACTGGCGTTTGGTGACGAGCCAGTCATTCGGCAACCATTGACCAGACGTTTTCTATTGGTGAAAGATCTGGAGAACGTGCTGACCAGGACAACAGCCGAACATGATCCGTATCAAGGAAGGTCCGTACAATATTGGCAACATGGGGTCGGGCATTATCCTGCTGAAACGTAGGGTTTCGCTGGGCTCGAATAAAGGGTAGAGCCACGGGTCGTAACACACCAGAAATGTAACGTGCACTGTTCAAAGTACCGTCAATGCGAACAAGAGGTGACCGAGACGTGTATCCAATGGCACCCCATACCATCACGCCAGGTGATGGGCCAGTATGACGAATGCATGTTGCCCGTGTGCGTTCACCACGATGCCGCCAAACACGGATGCGACCATCATGATGCTGTACACAGAACCTTGATTCATCTGAAAAGATGACGTCTCGCCTTTCGTGCACCCAGGTTTTCGTTGATCACACCATTGCAGGCGCTCTTGTCTATGACGCAGCGTCAAGGGAAGTCGCAGCCATGGTCTCCGAGCTGAGAGTCCATGCTGCTGCAAACGTCGTCGAACTGTTCGTGCAGACACTTGTTGTCTTCTAAACGATCCTGTTTCTTGACTCACGACTCGTGACGTGGTTGCACGATCCATTACGTCCATGAGGATAATATGCCTGTCTTCTCGGCTGCTAGTGATAGGTGGCCGTTAAGATCCCGCATGGCATTCCGTATTACCGTCCTGAACCCATCGATTCCATATTCTGCTAACAGTCTTTGGATCTCGACCGACGCGAGCAGAAATACTGCGATAAGATAAACCGCAATCCCAGTACGCTACAATACGACTTTTATCAAAGTCAGAAACGTGCTGGTACGCATTTCTCCTTCTTACACGAGGCATCACAACAACTTTTCACCAAGCAACAACGTTCAAATGCAATTTGTGTATGAGGAACCGGCTGAACAATTTCCTCATTTAAACACAATGTTGGTGTCACTGCTGGGGCCTGCTTTGTCTGAATGCACTGAAAAGTTAATCATTTGCATGTCACAGCACCTTCTTCCTTTTGTATAAATTTCACGTCTGTAGTATGTCGCCTTCTTGTGTAGCATTTTTAATGTTTTTAATGGCCAGTAGTGTATATTTTAAATGAATTTATTCATAATTTTCATTAGTATAATTTTAATGACCCAATATCTCGTATGTGGAAAATACCATATTATGTTTAAAAGATAAATCTTAAAAATTAATTTTTAATTCAAATAAGAGTAAAGTAGTTTCACGATTTTACAACAAAAAATTCTCTGGTTAAGGTTATTATGTTTAAAAATTTCTTTTATACATAATATGGATTGCGTTATACGATAATTATTTGTAAAACTAATGTATTAATAATTTGCTTATTTTAAAAATAAATTTGGTAATAAAATAATTATTTTCTGTAGGTTAAAAATTTAATTGCTTAGATTGTAGCATAAATGTGATATCGATTCACTAAAACACTATTTCGATAGGATCATTCCATTTCACTCACCTTCTAAAATAAAAGAGCTAAAACTATTTTCTGCCTTAAAAAGTCTAGCTCATCTTTAAATATAAAATAAAATTCCATTGTTTTGCTTCTGAACATTTTACTGTTTAAAAATTTTATTATTAATATTTCTTATAAATATATTTTGTTTTAAATCTGCAATAAATTTCTAGTAAGTAATTTTATTTACTTAAATATTATCGTTACGTCATCTAGAAAAATTATTGCATGTATGCAAATGAAAAATATATATATATAGAATAAAATGATTTTCATAGCAGAACAAAGATTATATCAGAAATATAGTAGTTTATTTTTTAATCGAGAAAATTTCTAATATCTTAAAATTTTTAAGAAATAGTATCTTTTTAATATTGATATATTAAAATAATGACTTTATATGGTGTAACAGTAAATAGTGTTGATATATTTTTCAATATTATGTTTCATTAAAAAGAAATATAACACATGTATAATATTATTGGCTACACACTTACGAGGCAATCATGTTTTACACTATTGCCTTAAGATGATACTTCTGTGTTATTATCAACATTTGAAGTGTAAGTAAAAAGAAATTAAAGTAATAACGAAATAAAAAGCAATATGCAAAGAGTAAACTTATTAGTAATTTTTTTCCTTATTCAAAAGAATAAAAACGCAAATTAAGTGAATTTTAATATAAAAGTTTTAAATTTCATTATAAATATTTTAATATAAATATTTTAAATAAAAATAAATGATTTTAATAAAAAATAAATGAATTTTAATATAAAAATTTTTATATAAAAATTTTAAATAAAAATAAATGATTTTAATAAAAAATAAATGAATTTCAATATAAAAATTTTAAAGAAATTATAGTCATTAAGGTAAATGTTATTTATTATGGACGACGCATTGATTTTACGATAACATCCATGAGCTCTTTCATTGGAAGTTAAATAATTTCCATTTACGAAATTTATTTGTTTATTTCAGTCATAACTAGTCGATAAATATTGTCATCAAAAACAATGAAAACTGAATTAAATTAACTAAAATGTAAGAAATAATTAGAGTTTAAGCAGGAAAATTATTAAAATTTAACTTAGAAAAGAAGGCAAGCTCGTTAGTAATTTAAAAGTACATATGGATTTCAAAATTTTGTGTAATAAAATCACCAAATTAAATTAGCATAGATACTAAAATTAAAAATAATATGCATTGTATAAACTTGCATTTTATTTCTAAAGCAACAAATTTATAGATTATTAAATTTTAAAGTTGAATCTTGGTGAAAAAATAATCAATATTTTAGATGTTTGGCGTAAAACTCAGGCTGAGTTTTAGTTTTCAAAGAAAAGTCTCCAAGGAGTGTGGTTTGAGCGATTAAGACCGATCAATCAAACCACCGATTATGGGGAAAGCAAAAATAAGTGGTTTCTACTATGGGAAAATATAGGTCGCGACCGCTTTCAGTGAAAACTCTACGACGTATCTCTGGCGTCGCAGTCCGCTTTCGAACAGGGAAATTTCGACGTATCCCTGCCGTCATGAGCTGCTTTTCGACCAGTTTATTGTGACGTAACAGATACGTCGCGAACTCTGAGTCAGTTAGTTATAATTCAGTGGTTTTGGTTAGTTCAATTAGTTTGATGGAAAGTAATTTAGTTACTTACTATTTTCAATGTATTGTACTTGAAAAGTTCTATTTTCAAAGCCTCTTTGGATACTGACTTGTCCAAAGATATTTCTCTGTAACATTTACTTTGCCTATTAATTACTCGTAAGGCTTCAGCTCTTACATTGAGTGTAAAAGTATAAGTTTGTAGTTAAACTTGGTAAATGTAATATCATAATCAATCTGACTGTCGAGTTAAATTTAATCAAAATCAGGAAATTTTAGAATACATCAGCAAGTTCATCTGATAACACTTATCCGATAACTGAATGCTATATGTTTTATTGTATTGCGTTTCCTGTTATTTCTTGGAACTGTGTGTGTGTGTGAGAAGAGAAACAAAATTATATAAGACGCAGATAATTACTTCGTAAATTTAAGCAATTATAAATGACGTGACTGATATTAAATTTTTGATCTTACAATACGGAAAAAAACTGTTCTAGTGACTCATAGTAAAAAGGTAGAAAGAAAATGCTTTGCGCAAAAATTTAAAATTAAAAACACTTCATTAAACTAATAATTTAAAGAAAGACCTAAATAAATATATTCTTTTATATTTTGAAACTATTTTGCTGATCAATAAATTGTTTAAATACTTTCCTAATTTTATTGTCAAAATATTCATAAAAATATTAGGAATTTGTAATAGTCAGAGTTATTTGAAATATATATTAACAGTGTTAGCAAACATTTGCATCAAAAACGCGTGTTCTCCAGAAGAATTTTGACCTCAAATCATCTTTTTTTATTGAGTTTTTCATATAGATTTTGTTCCCTGATTGTTCTCCATCACTTTATCTGTTATTGTAAATCGATTTTTTTAAATACAAATGAGTTTCGGTACTGAATATAGCTTTATTCTAGTTTTATGAAAGATTATTCTGTCTTGTCCTTGGATAAATGTTTTAATGTCAATGGAGGTATTAAAACCTGTGGAGTGGTGCTCTTGCTCATCTTCCTTCTTTAATATGTCTTCAAAGTAAATTTGACATATCAGTGTTAACACCAGGAGCCAATAACTTTTCTCCACAGATCTGTACTTTTCTTTCACATGTTTGAGTCTTTACATGTATTTGTTACACATGAATGAATCACCGTTTGGAAAAAATTGCTCACCCAACAAGCTTTTAACATGAAATATAATATAATATAATATCATGGCATCATAATCGGGTGTTTTTCCTTCTGTTAACCCTCATGCTCTTTATTTATATTATTCTATGTTTACAGTTTTGCTAATTTTGGTGATTTGTTTAATATATATTCTGCTTTAAGATAAATGTATGGCATAACTTTTTAAGTTTTTTTCTAGATTCTTTAATGGATAAAATTGCAAAGAGAACTAGATGATACTATGTGTATCACTGTAACTTAATCTTGAGTCCTCAATGTCTTTGATTTTTTCAGACTTAATTTTGGCAATTTTTAAATGGACAGCCTAACAGCCAAAGGCAGCAGTAAGTCACTTTTGTACCGACTCCTAAAATTTTCTTCAGGGAAGACTTTTCCTAGATAGAGGGCCATATTCACGTGTAGCAGAGGAGGAAACCCAGAAAACTCCCAAGTACCGACACGATACGATAAACGTACATGCAGAAGCAGAAGTTCAAAATCCGTCTCCTGTTGTTCCATCATGCTTGGGTTTGAACCCGGGGTATTATGCTGCAAAGACCGTTGTCCTACCATTAGATCTCAGTGGTGATCCCCTGGCGATAATATGATTTAACAATGATTTATGCATAGTGGTGATTAATAGACACTCACACAGTGTTGTCTTAAATCATATCTGCTACAAATCACTATTTCCTTGGGGAGTTGTGTTTGTGCGACCATTTTACTCACTGTTCAATTGATAACTGATATCATGGTTTTTTAGCATTGTTTCACTGCACAAATTCTATAAACATTCCATACTACCACAATATTTTGTCAATTTTTATCTCTTTAACAACATTGTTATTTTTGTCGCAAAAATAAGTATATCACAAAAAGCACAATTTACTAAACAAAGTTTACAAAAACAAGAAAATTACTTGGTGTTACGATTAAATAAATAATTTGTAAATAAAAGAACATTTTCAGAAAAAATATCCCATTAATTTCGTATTTAATGTAGAGCTAAAATCTCTCATGATAGAAACTGTCCGAGATATTTTTCTTTCTTCTGCCAGTTCAGCCATTTTCTGTAAGGTGTACATTGCACCAAATGCATAATTCATATGATTTAAGTCCTCTTAAACTTCTCCGTCTTAATTTCCGCACTTTATATATTCCTATTGGAAACTAGTCCAAAATGATTTAAATTAAATTATGAATAGTTGTTGACTTTAATGTATGAGAAGTTATTTTAAGTGCATTAATAACACTGGTGAAGTAAAATTGGAAAATAACGTATAAAATTAAATAATTACTACTTGTTGAAAAATTGAGTATTGTGGTTTCCTTATTTAAAAAGACAGACTGTGATTTGCTTTGTATTCTTTCAATGTAAGAAAAAGACTTTGAAGGAATTTGTCTATTAACTTAGTTCTTACGAAAAATTTGAAATTTTCAAACAATTTGGAAAAACTTAAACTAAAAGTAGCGTTTGTATATGTAAGTTTTGATCATTATGAAGTATTTTTAATATATAATATTAGAGTAAATAGTGATTAAAAAAGTATTTCTGAATAAATACTCTATCGTATTTGATTAAAATGCATAGATATATTTTTCTTCAGAAACATTTCGTCATTATCTTTGAGCACCTGTTTAAATTTCAGTTGTGGAGAGTTATTATAATGAATATAATATTTTAATCCCTACTAATTTTCCCTTAAAACTTTTAATCATATTTAGAACATATTTTCAGCCTATAATGTAAAAGAACATACTTTTATATCACAATCTGTAGAACATTTTTGTACACATACTACATAAAGATAGTATTTATTTTGTATTTTGTATATATTTTGTATAAAGATAGTATTTATTTTGTATAAAATTTTCGAATTCTGTTGAGAACTATAACAGCTTCTAAATCCTTGATTTTGAAATCAGTTCTAATTTGGAAACTTTAATATTTTCTTTACAAAATGCGATGAAACAATCTTTAAGAGTAAGTTGGTTGATGATCTGATTCGATTCAATCGAACACTTTCTTGAGAAAAATTTTCTATTGCGTCTTGTGATACTGACATAAAATGAATAACATTTGAACCCTGAAAACAGAAAAAAGTGTTTCAGTCACTAAATGTTTCTTCATTGTGTTCTATTGAATGATATTTGGAGAGAAATAATTATTATTTGCTAATCTTTAAAAGGTATAGAAAATAAATATCATTACAATTAAAAATATAATAGGCATAAGCTTATTTAATGGTTCAAATTGCCCATAAACACTATATCTATTGAATATTTTATTGTTATTGAGTTCTGCAATTTCTATGTAAAAATTTCAGACAAAAGTCAGTGATAAGATACAATTTACACTGTATCCTGCGGTATGAATGTAGGGTCTGAAAATTGTAACTTTACATTATTACAATTAATACTTTCTATTTAAAAATAATTAAGGCAATCTGTAAGCCTCCTTCTAGAGTACTTTTTATTCACAATGTTTTCCTGAATTAAATAATTATAAAAATATTTAAAAAAATGAATTATTTATTATTTCCCTATCACACATATCTTTCAAACAGAACAAAAATGTCATGTATCAAATATTTTGCATATGGATTTATAATTTATATTTTAAAATCTTATGCGTGTTGCGATTGAACTTGTATTAAAATGCTTAAGAATCGAAAAGCTAATATTACAGCTAAATTTGAATTTAAGGAATTTTCATATTTATAAAAGGTTATAATTTTTAAACATAGAAATTTTAGAAGCATCTGCAATTTTAGTGTAGAGTTTCGTACTAATTTTAGAAATATCTATCAATAAATATCCAATAATCCAAATGCTTCATTTACTGATAACTCATATTTCAATTTTACAAACAGAATTTTTTTCAGTCAAAATTAGGGTTCCATTAATCATTTCTCTAAGCATTCTTTAATGATAGTTACTATAATATTTTAAAATTTTTTTATTTGGATTTATATGATATCTTAATTATTAAAACATTTATATTATTTATTTTTCTATTTTGTAGCTTAATTTGTAAAAGTTATCACTTTCTACCAAACATTTATGCACTATTATTATTATGTTTTAATGTAAATTACAGTATCATTTGTGTAAAATGTTCTACATAAATCAGATTTTTTTTTAATTTAGATTTAAAAAAAATTATTTGGTTATCTTTTCTTATTGATTTTTGAGACTAACCAGATCATCCAAAAGTAATTAAAAAAATTTGATTACTTAAAGTTCATTGAAGCTGTAAAAAATTTATAGACCATGACCAAAACTTTATTTTCTCATGTATGAGTTTTTATTTCTAATACTATTATATTAGTAAAAATATTGTTACATATCTAGTAACAATATTTTTACTAGAGATAAAATCATATCATTCTAAACATAAATTTCAAAGTAAATCATAATTAATGCATTAAATTTCAGCAAAATATTTTTCAAAGTATATAATGAAAGCAAAACATTGAAAATATTTCTTGCCTATGATTTGCGTACGATGTACATATGAATAAGTAAATTCTTTATCAAAAATAAAAATAATTATAGATTGTAGATTCACTCAAATTAATCAAAATCTACAGATTATTATATCATTAAGAAAATAAACTTATCACAGATCATAAATTGATGTCTATCAAATCATAAATCGAGTTCGTTAACAAAGGACATAGTAACAATATTAAATAAAAAAAAGGTACTAGTAACGGTAAGGTAAGCAAAAATCTTTATTAACTTAGCTTTGGATTACATGAATTGAAATAAAAATAATTATTAATGAAATAGTATATTCTCCTAAGAACTCATCTGAAAACATGACGAATTAAAAAAGTAATGTGAGTCAAATATACCGACCAAATACGTTTTATTAAACATCATTTGGATGACGTCTTTAATTTTTTAGTGTCGAGGCAGTTTTTGTTAGATTTCAGAGTTGATTGCCATATTAAAAAAGTTGCAGTGCAGGGAGCTCAAAGGAAATAATTTGGTCTATTATATGCTTGGATGAAGTGAATGATGCTTCTAAAAATTGTTCGCAAGGTAATAATCTTTTTGACATGTATATAAATAAAACTGCTTAAATAAGAAAATGTGGTTAGAACTTATATTAATGTCTTAGCATCTAAATGGAAACTCTGTCTGTAATTAGTAATTATAAATATTGTTTTATAATTTTCTTTATGAGAGGGAGCTGCTTTTAAACATTATATGATGGAGGTGTGGTATTCTCTTATTTAATTACCATTTAAAAGTTTTATATACGAAACAAATATTTTGATAAATAAATATTATTATTACCTATATATCAATATATTTAAATATTTTAAGCAAATTTACTCGTCAAAGTTAACACTCTTAAAAAAAGAATTTTTGATGTTTTATTTCTTTGAATAATCATTTGGGAAACACAATGAAATATTTAATTTATTGGATATTTTGAACAGGTTTAAATTTTGATAATTTAGTTATTGACTTCACTCAAGCGCGAATCTCTTATAATATATTTATCATAAAATTCATGCTACTTTATTTTTCAGGTCTGCATTATTATTAAGATTTATTTTTCTAACAGTTTCATTTGAACAGCACTGATATCATTTTAGTTCTATAATCATTACAAAAATGATTAATACTTGATAATTTAATCATTCAATTATATTAAATTTATCATGGACAAAAGTTCTTAACCATTATATTGAAACTTTTCTTAAATTATAGTACTTATATATGATCTCTAACATTACACATATTTTTATAAAGCAATAAACTGGAAATATGTATGCATATATTATTCAATTGAAAAAGATTTTAAAAATGTCTTTACTAGGTGTCACTAAATATTGAAATGTACAATTTATAAAGTAATGTACAATCTACTCAATGTACAATTTATAAAGTAATAAGAAGTTTTATTTCATCTTCAGTTTTTTTCTTCTTTGAAATTTCTTATGTTTCCTCAAGCAATCATTTTACTAATTTCTGATAATTCTAAATCTCATTGTTCATTTGAAGCTGAGGGCACACTATTCTTAGGAAATGAAAATATATGTTTAAAATTTTTGCGCAGTTGAATTCCCACAAATCTATTTAGTGACTACATATAAATTTTTTAGCATGTTAAATTCTTAAAATATTTTTAGAAACTTTGTAAATAAAATATAACTTACTGATTCTTTCATTGACTTGAAACTTGTAAGAATCATTTTAAAAAGTTTAATTTAAAGAAATTAAATCCTTTCTTATGTAATAATGTTTTATATTACTGACAACAATATTTGAAATTTCTTACTATTCATCTCTATATCTTATAATCATTATTATTATTTGTTTCTTAAATTTTATTTTCTACTCAATGTACAATTTATAAAGTAATAAGAAGTTTTATTTCATCTTAATGGAAATAAACTTTGGTAAAAATGCAAATTTGAATTGCTATTAATTATAAATTACGTGTTTTGTATTTCAAATTATGTATGTATACTGCTACATATAGCTTGGGTTAAAATTTCCCTGAATAAGCAAATATTTATGATTGATATAAAAGGTTTACCTTCTCCATTACTTAAACAAAAATCTCAACCATATATTTGAAATAAAATTCGAAACTTTTTGCTAAGTTTCAGATCAACACGTAGTGGACGTAATGGACTTCAAAATATTTCTGGAAGTTCATCATTGAAACGGGCGTCAAATAGTCATGTTCATCATCAGTGTCAAAATTACTTGGATATTTATAAATAAAATATAAACTGTGGAAAACAAGTCATAAAATGAAAAGGATAAATATGAAGATTAATGAAAATGGTGGGACATAACAACTTTTATAGAATTAAGAAACTCGCAAATAATGAATTATTAAAATGTTTATACTGGACAATACTTTTTCTTTTTTAAGTCCCCATTCGGATCTCTTGAATGTCCTAGGATAGTAGGGAAACAATTGTATTTTTTTGGAAGATTTCTATCTAGCAAGGTTTTTTCTAATGACCAACCACATCTTTGTTTGCCACTGTTTTTAACATTTGTATCACTCCAAATCAGATATACAACCGTAAATGTATTACAATAATTACTATGTTTTGTTAAATTTTGTACAAATTATTATGTTCGTTTATAAAGTATTTATTTTTTTTCTGATGAAGTGTTGTTACATAATTAAATCAAATCAAATGTATGTAGCATTCTTTAAAGGATATACAAGTGAAATTTGAAATCTTTAAAGAAAGAAATCTTAACCTTGTCATCACTAATAGACAAGGTTGATTAGCTGGAATATAAGCAGTTTACTATTTATAAATATATTTTCAGACAGCTGTGTATGATTTTTTAATAATATATATATATATATA
>JAPDSC010138310.1:755408-805983 GCA_026290005.1 Latrodectus geometricus
TATATATATATATATATATATATATATATATATATATATACTCAGGATATCTATTCATACAATTTCGGAAATGTATGGATACCGCGTTGGCATGTGAACTATTTTAAAGTGACCCAAATTAATTTTCCTTTTTTTTTAATTTATTACATTGAGTATATTTATCTAGATTTTTCTTACATTTTAATCCTATTTTAAGATAAATGACTAATTGAATTAAACTTCTAACTATATTACAGCAGTGAAAATATAATGTAAAAATATTTCATGGTAGTAAATAGTAAAATATAAGCATTCTAATCTAGTTGTAATTCAATGAGACATTTGCTTCCATTATTTGGGTGTCCTAAAATCTATTAATTGGGCAAAATTAAATGAACTAGAATTCAAAGTTGTAAAATGTTTTAGAATAAGGGGTATTTTTTCTGTCTTTTTTGTGTTTTTCCTTGCAAAAGTATTTTGATATATTAATAAATCCTCTTACACATTTTTCATTCTATAAAATATTGAGCAAAGGAGGAAAACGTTTGATTTTATTAGAAACTATATTCGAGATAAAAATGACAGAATGAAATTTTTATGCATATGACCAAAAAGTGTGTTTACGATGTTGCAAATGAGATTTAAAATCAAACAAAATTTTAAAAAAATTGTAAATTCTTTCATATTATTGGATAAGTATATTCATAAGTTAAATTCCCAGAATAACCATAGCTAAGGAATCTCATATATTTTTACTTTTTTGCTTTTTTGTAGAAAAAATTTATTTAAATATCATTAAAATATATTTTCTTAAAGGACTCAGAGTAAGAAATAATTTGGATCTGATGAATAGAAAACCTTTATATATTGGGTAATTGATTTAGGAATAAATAGAAGTACTCTTTACTTTTTGACAACTATAGTCATTAATGCTCTTAGAGTAAAAAAATTGATAGGAGTTGCTTATTTCTTTAACAGAAAATGTCTTTTCAATGTACTTTGGAAGTTTAATTGGATTGTTTTATTTTAAGGCTTCATGGATGTTCTTCCTTGTGTACACAAGGCTACTAATTCATATGATTTGGGAAAAAAAAACAATACTTTTAAAATAATTATATTTCTTCTTTTCTTTGTAGGTTCAGGTCTATTAGCGTTTCCAGTATAAGGTCTGTTATTAAATTGTTCACTCTTAAGAAATGCGGTTTGTTATGGTGAACACTTTATAATTACATTTAGCATTTATAGATTCTATACTCAGCCATGTTTAGATATTTGTTGAGTGCAGAACTGTTATATTTTAATCTATATATATAATATCTATATATTTAATCTATAAATATAAATATTTTAATCTATATATTTTAATCGAATTAATCTAATAAAATAAAATAATGATAGATTGAGAAATCAAAAATAGCGCACGAAACTTTCTTTATCGTGCATATTTCTTACATCTTAGGACAGGAAATATATTGGATCCATTAAGCCCATTAATTTATTTATTTAAATTAAGTTATGTGTAGAATTTTGTAATTTTATAACATTTAAATTTAGTTTAGCAAATTGAATTTTAAAATATAATAATAATGGAATTGTGTTCTCTCAGGTATCATACAATATTTATTATTTAATTTACACAATGTAAAAAACACTTCATCATAAAATATGTAGTTTTTATTTTAACAGGTTGATCATATTCATTACATTAATAAAGAATCTACACTAATTATTTAATTTAGTTTCCTTTCATTTCGTTTATACAGTTTTAAAGAAATTTGGAAATTATTTCATCTGATGATAATATTTTTAAAAATTTTATCAGGATTTGTTTTATTTCTTCTAATTAATTTTATTTTATTTTAATAAAAAAAAATAATTCAACTACACCATATTCTTTACGTGTATTTGGTAAATTAAATTTTCAATTTTAAAATTCGATATAATACTTCTTTGATACACACATTAATGAAAAATGCAAAGATTTTTCTCTCTATTGAATTTTATAAGTACAAAAACAGATGTTATACAAATATAAACTCCAGGTGTTGATTGGGAATTAAATCAAAATGGTTGTTGAGCAAAAATAAATTTAAAATACATCAATTTGTGTTAAAACCAGCATTAAAATTATTATATGGATTACAAATGTATCACTATTCCAAGGCAAAATATGAATTACCGATTTAACTTTAATATGCTTCATATTACTTAAATTAATTCAAGAATTTAAAATGAACCCTTAAAATGTATGCAGTTTTATTGAGTTATGCTTTTAGATCTGAACATTTTCATTGAAACTAAATATTAAATAAAACTTTATGTGAGAAAATGTAAGCCGGAGAAAAAATTTCATTGTAGTTCATAGAAATATTTCTATTAGGTGAAAAATAACAATTTCCTTTAAATTACTTAAATTAAAATGCTTAACGATACTTATAAACTTGTATTTAAACAATTTATTGTGAAATGAATTTTTATCTGATATTCGTTATTTTAAAGGATAGTTGTTAAAAAATAAAAATGAATAAACTCGAGCTCCTATTTCAACTAAGTTTATTAAAAAACATATTTCTGTAAAATAAAAGACACGCAATAAACTTTAAAAAAAATTAATAAAGAAATAAGCAAGATATAATGTCAAATCATTACTTTCATGAGTTTGGTCATGATATTATCTGCAGTTCTACAAGTATTTAATTTCTTAGCAAACGATCATAAACATAATTTAAAATACATCCAAAATCTGATTTGAGAAGTAGTAAAGCTATTTCAAATATATACGTCTCCTGGCGAACACCTTAAGAGCTATGAGGAAGTTTGTGAAATAATTTCAATGGGAGAAGACTTAAGATAATTTATCTCTGCTTAAGGTAGATATCAGTTCATCTCTAGTTCTGAGGTTGTAAATAGTCTATCTTTGACGTGCAGCTATGAATATGTGTTTGTGTCTAATATAAGGTAGACTATAACTTGTTGTGAGCATTCCAACACTCCTTAATAATGACCGAAACACTAGATGTGAAATTATAACACTAAATTTCAAATAGAGAATACTCGAAGTTAATATGCATATTACCTGATGCATAAACATCATTATCAGAACAAATGTAAGCACACACATACTGAAATATTAACACACATATTTAAATAACACTGTGATAAGGATATTAAATTAAGTCTTATTTTCATATGAAAATATTTTGTAATATTTAAAATAATATCAACAGACAGATAGATTGGAACTATCAACTTTATAGAATTGCGAATTTGTTATGAACCCTTTACAATACCAATGTTTCTTAAAGACTAAATTCTAAAAAATTTTTAAAAAAAATATTATTTATCAATAATACTGCTGCATAAAAAGCTTTCAAATTGATATTTCATTAAATATTTCTGTATATATTAATTAATTAGATAAATGAAAATAATATTCTATTTTAAAATTTTAAACGAAACTAGCAGCACTCATAAAAATGAAAAAATCTATCGTCATACATGGATTCCAGGACAGTACGGAATAAAATATATGGTAGCTAAAGTAGTTTAAGTTAACAATTTCTTCAAAATTACAAAAAATAATGAATTTAAGAACAGTAGATGAAGGGTTTTCTCCATTCAAAGCAATTTGAATTTTGATTGGTTTGGCATTTGTTTCATTGCAGCACACAGAGAAGAATTTGTGAAATAAATTTAATTTACATCATATTATCATCTAATTATTAATTCAGGCTTATTTTTGACATCTCTCAAAAAATTTTTGTTTAAAAATATAATCAATTCTCACAAACAATTCATTTCTACTGTTTACAAGTTCTTTTTGATTTGTGGTTTACGTAATTTTAAAATAAATAACTGATTTATTTTCGTAAGCATTAAGCTTTAAAAAAGAAAGATTTAAAATGTTAATTATTTATTAAAATTTTGGGACATTCGATTCCTTTTTCTTATATTGATGATAAATATATAAATATTTGTTTTAAAGAAAATTCTATTTTATAAAATTCATTCCAAATGTATTCACTCCAGTACCAAATAAGGTTTTTAGATGCACATGCAATAAAAGTGTTGCAGATGTCCTTAGATTTATTAAATTAAGGATTCAGAAAAATTTTGATGAAATGAATTATATACTAGTGATATGGTACCTATACATGACTTTTATAACAACCCAAAACCTGTTATTGATAACATTTAAATAAAATAAGTAATATAGTATAATATCAGTAAGTAAATGATTAAATTTAATTATTGGCATTAATTTTATGTAATGCCACATTAATTAACGCTTTAATTGAAATAATTTAGGGATTTATATATTATTATTTAGATAAATAAAGTAAATTTTTAATTAGTTTCAATAATATAGCTATTTATTTTTATTTCTCAGTTATAAGAGTTTAAAACATCTTCTAATCAAATTTTTTCCATTAATAACTAAATACATGCATATAACTTTTTATAAATAATAAATTATCGTCCATTATATATTAAGTATAAGTCGTAACTTAAGTCGGGCTTAAATTTTTTTAAATTAATTAAATGAAGATAAAAATTGTTAATTATAATATATTATAAATTTATTATTAAGATTTCATTTATCAGTAAAATAATCAAAAGCTTAATTAAAATCTGATTTTAAAATTGCTTGCTGATTATGGTAATGATTTATAGTTATCAAGCGTAATCTACTTTGAAATGTAACTACTATTGGTCTAAATAATATTTTTACGGTATTTTTTAATAGTTTTAATAATAAATTAATTTCTTCAGCTGATATTATACCTATAAGTAGCTTAACTTATATAAAGTATAAAGAATGCAATCAAATATCATATTTCATGTAAGAGAAAAAAGCATTCGGCAGGAGTTGAAGTGTGTTACCATTATTTTTAAAAATAATTTAACCAAATTTAATATTAAATAATATGATATCAAACAATACTTAAAAGCATATTTTACGTACATTATGAACTTTTTTTTTTTTTTTTTTTTTTTTTTTTTTTTTTTTTTTTTTTTACTATTCTGATGATATACACAAATTTATAAAACTGTACAAGCTATTTAGTAGCTACTATATTGGTAGCACTAATCATTACCTCTTCATATCAGATATATAAGTATTAAATTAATTCTACCACTGCAAATAGTTCGTACCGAATTTCCATGTAAGACAATGTGTTGGGTGTCTAACTTTAGACAAATTGTAAACTCATTTGTGAGCACAAGATCTCATTAATCATTAGCTTAAAGAGCTTTGAAAGGATTGGCGCAATTGTCTCTTGAACATTAGATTTGGGAATGAAGCTTTCAAATTAATGAAAGACTGAGTTACCAACTTAGTTATTTAAGACTGTTGGCTCATATTTACAGAATTTTGCAACATACATAACGGAGTTGTGAGGATATACAATTCAGTTATGTATGTTGGGAAATTCTGTGAATGAAATTGAAGAACTTATGCCTAACATTATGAAAGAAGTATTAAATAATTAAAATTTATTTTGTAAAATGGAATACTGGTAAAAGTTTTACAATATTTACAAAATTTTTTAACTTGATAAGTTTTCCAACTGATATAAGAACAACTTATTTCAGCATTCGAAATTTCTAAATTAGAAGTAACTTTAAATTCAACTCAAGTTTTAAATTGCAATTGCTTATTTTTTTGATCAATTTTATTGTTTATGTATGTAATTTGCTACTGTTTTTCAAATAATTTGTTTGGCAGTTTCCCCTTTATACATCATGGAGAAAATACTGAAGCATCAGAATTTGTTCATTGTGTATTTTCGATTAATATTTTATTTGGATAGTGAATTATAATCACTGAAAAAACATTTTAATTAAGATTTATGTACTACAGCTTTTTTAAAATATTAATGGTTTTTAAATGGATATTATGAGAAATGACTGCTATGATTCAGGATGTAACATTGATTGCTTTGAAATATAATTAGCATGTATTCCATTACATAAAGCATGTAAGAGTCAGCAACTTATATTATAAAGTATATATTTCATTGCGAAATTTATTAGGTGAATAATATGATTTTTACATATTTAACATTATTCTTGAAGTTGAAAGAACTTGATGTTTTGCATTAAAATCCCAGTAAAATGTATGTGAAATAAATAAGACACTCTAAGGGAATGAATTAAATAATATATTTATCAGGAGTGCCCCAAACATCTAGTATAAAAGTTTAAAATTAACAAGCAAAAAGTAGGGAACTAAGCCTTAAAAAATATAGATTTTGAGAAACAGTTTATAAGTACTTATTATAGAGTAGTAACCGATAATAAAATAAAATTAGATTTAATGCATTGACGTCATACCTTTGGTTCATATTCACTAGTTGGCAACAATTTTGATTGCAAACTCGGTTGATACCGTCCTCCAACATGACTTCTAAAGTATTAATTCAAAACATGATTTGTTTAGCTGTACCTCATTATGGAAATAATGATGAGAAAAGTAGGATATTTTCTTCTGCATATATTTTTCAGATGGAATTTTCCAACTGAAAAAATTTCGAATATTTCAATGAATGCAATGAAAACTGAAATATATGGGAATTTTTTTAGATTACTTAAATATAAGGAGTTTTAGTTTAAGTAATCAAAAACATAATATTAGTGATTTAAGCTTAAAAAATTATTGTAAGTTTTTAAGCTTGAATCACTAAAATTTTTCATAACTATAACTTATGGTAAAAAATAATTTTCAATTCGAGAAAAAATAAAAGCTACAATAAACTGATTTGCTTTCCTCTACCTAATCTCTCACAAACTCATTTTTAATTAAAATGTAGATAATTTTTATATAAAAATTTAAAATGTATCAAAAATATTCAAGAAAATCTTAGATACTGGAGTTAAATGTGATGAAAACAAAATCTACAATCATTTGTAATGGAAATTCTAAAATTGTCTATAGATAAAGCTTGAATATTCAGAGTACCTTTTAAAGTCCAATATCACACTCTTAAATGTGGAGCCCCAATAACTATGACTATAAAATTATGTCAAGGTATTAAAAATATCTATGTGATACGAAAAAATACACCCATCTAATTCAAAAAATGATGGTTTGAATCCTAAACCAGGTTCAGACAAATTCAATTACAGAGTTGTTTCAATTTAATTCCAAATGGTATTTTGCTCACAGATATGAGAACAAAACATCACTCTCTGTGTTGCACTCCGTTTTTAACAATTAACGTCAGGAAAAATATAGAAAACATTAATTAGTTTTCACAAATCAAGTTACTGTTACTTCAATTAGTTTTCGTTTAGCAAATTATTCACACTTCTCGTTGGAATGTTTGTAGTGTGGTCTGGGGTCCACATTAAATGATAGCTGAACGCTACAATTGAGTTACGGTCATACGTGTATTTTGTTGAAGAGGAAAGTATTAGTTTTTGAGTGAAGTAACGTAACATAAGGAAAGTTTAAGCTCAAAAGAATTAGCATTGCACATGTTTGCACACAAAAAGAGTTTGCTAATGAATCATTTATGTTCTATAAATCTGTAAGTGACTTTTATCTTGTGTCTAATTTAGTTTTCCAGATGGAATCAATGATTTCAAACTTCACAACTTCTTACGCTACAAGCCTAATCCTCTGTAGCACATTGTCAATTTTCTTTACCTCAACAGTTTTTATGATCACAGCTTTCTTTCCTTCTGAATTTAAGGAAATAAGATACAACTTTACTAGAGATGTTCTATAAAATATCTTTAAATATAAAAGGTATTTAGCATATAACTCGAATACTTTCACATATAAACATTTGCATAACACAACTTCGTTCATTTTACTGAACGATAAGATCGAGTCTACCAAAAATGAATACACTTCTTTAAAAACACGAAGTGAATTATAAAAATAAAAAATTGAATATATTAAACCATATATCCTTAATTGTCAAAAATACTGAACTTTGAATATTATTTTTTTTATAACCATAAACCATATTAATCATAACTTCATTCTTGAGTTAAAATATCTTACATGTTAATAGAATATAATCACGGTAAAAATATTAATGATGAATAAAGCTAATATTTAATATTAAACTTCAATTCATTAGTTTGGACTTAATCCAGCAGTTTAGTTTTCGTTTCACAAGCTCTGTATATTTCGGTTTAATTTTAATGTTTACTTTTCCTTTTTAATTGAACATTAAGGTGTCATTTAGCATTTTAAATTTTAAAGTAAACAGCATAATTCTAAAATTTATGTTTAAAATATTATGAATTTTTGCTGAAATCATTTGAAGAGTTTAAATGCTTTCAAGTTTACATTCATATGCTTTCTATTTTTGTTGTCATGAATATTAATTTGTTAACATTTTTGGAAGAATTAAAGAAATTTAATTTGTGAAATAATTTGAAATTTCTGTTACATTTGCAAAAGTAATCAGAATCTTCCCGAAGATTTTAAAACTATTAAGACATACAAACATAGTATGAAATAAAAAGATAAGAAATTATTATTTGAAATATATTTTGATATTTTACATATTTAACTTTTAATTCTTTTCTTTCTAGTTTACGCAAATTTTTAATAAAGAAATAAAGACTTTTGAGAACAAACAGATACATGAGAACTATAGCAAAACACTAACACATGTTAGTATTTTGCTATATTTTAATAAATAAGCAACTAAAAGAGAGATTAGTATCTTTAATATTTGGAAACAATGACTGATCAAGGTATCATCCATTGACACTTGCACTTATAAATATTATGCATTACTTTGTTATTATTTTTACAATAAATTAAGTTTGTAACATTTAATAACAATTATAAATTAAATGATTGATAACATTTAATAACAATTATAAAACAAATGATAATTTTTCATACTAAATTAAAGTAGTTGGAAAATATTTTTAGAAATATTTATAACCAAAAGTAATAACATTTATTTTGAAAAAAATTGATAAGCTTCGATGTTTACCCATATTTTAGGTTGAGCTGAATGTTTGTACTTGTGCTGAATGTGAGTACAACTGCTTGAGACTGAGACTCTCCTCTTAGAAGAGGGGCTTTTTTACTGACTGGAATGCACGTTTAATTATATTCTTAGTCAAATATTCCAAATGTTAGAATGATAAAGTTTCATATAAAATCTTGTTAAAAAAATAATTTGATTAAGTAGCACATAAGAAGTTATTTAACAGATATGTTGACAAAAATTCTAATTTTTAAAACACATATTTAAAAACTACATTTATACTAATAAAAATAAATAAGCTATTTGAAAAAAAACTTTAAAATATTTTACATTACATAAAGTAAAGGTAATACACAAACTACAAAATAATGCCTTTAAGAGTTACTTAAGCTTTAAGCGTCACTTTTTATATTCTTGCTTCTTCAGTATTGCAAATAATCATTATTTTTGACATAAAATAAATCTATTTTACAATATATGCTTATTTGTTCATGGAAAGTGAGTTGAGAGTTCTAAACTTAGCAACATTTAATAAGTAAAATAGCTGCCGAACATTATCTTTTGATATGAGTATTAATTGAAGCACTAGTACCAATGTAATGAAACTTAAATTTAACTAATGGACTTGCGTAGGGAATTAAACTATCGAAATGCATTAAAAAGTTAAGTATTTTTCTTAAAGATGACTTTAAACTTTGAAAATAAAATTATTGTGGGTGTGCGATAATACAGATTTAATTAATATTTCTTTCATTCGAGATAAATAATTATTATTTTAAATGCTCCGACGCAAGACATAAAATCGTCAAAGGGTATTACAGGCAACAAACAAAATATGAAGAATCTTTTAGCAAAAATTATAACCAATGCTTAAGTATTTAAAAAATATTTCAAGTTTTTTTTTTTTTTTTTTTTTTTTTCTTTTTTTTTTTTTTTTTTTTTTGTAATTTGTTATTACCCAAAATGACAATTTGGCGAGATTTGCACCAGTGATATGGAAAGGTACTCAAATTTCTGGTTGCAATAAAATTTTAACCTGCGAGAAATAAGTGAATATATGATTTTTTTTCTTATTATTCACAACTACTTAAAAATTTATAACACTGCAAAAACATTGTCCTATTTTAAATTGAATATCTCACTTTATTCGTCCTGACCAGCATTTTGAAACAGAATTGCATACCTTTTTGGGAATATCCATCTAATTTCAGTTTGAGCTGTGGAACGTAAGACTGGAAATCTGTTCGAGAGAAATCTGATTCCACGTCATGATAAGTTGAAATATATGCTTAACTAAAGTTTTGTGCAATATATGCTTAACTTAAGTTTTTTTTAAACTAAAACTATTATGATAAACGCAAGGAATCATCAGTAAGGCAAATTTCTAATCGAATTTTGATGTTTTGAAGAAAAATGTGCATTGGGTTATTTATTTAGACTATTAACACTTTCAATTTACTTCCTGGTAGTTTTTAACAGATAGAGGGCCACATTTCTGTCTTAGGGGTTGAATCCCTTAAAACTCCTACTCACCCACCACGAAAGACGTGGCATACAGAAGTTTGAAGAGCAACATCCATCTTCCGTGGTTCAACAGTGTCTGGAATCAAACTGAAGAATATATGTTCCAAAGAATCATTGTTCTACCACTAGGCCATGTCCCAAAATATTGCTGTTACAGAGCATACACATATTACGGGTGATTGTAGAGCCACCATCAAGTGCTATGGGAGGGAAAAGAGAGATTGCAGATTTAAAGTATGAAAATATTTTATGTTTGTTCTTTAACTATGCCTCGTAGAAGACATCGAGCACTTTTAGCAAATTTCTGAATTCGTTAAGGAAAAAGTAGCCTATAGAGTTAGCGTATTACCCTTAAGAGAAATGAGTAATCTTATTAGTCAAAACCAAGTAACTGTTAGGTGGATCCATTATCGCTGGATGTAAGGGGAAAAATAACGGACTACCAGAAACGATTATACTTACCTCTTTAAACAACTGCACGTAATTACAAACGGATTGTGCGCATGGAAATGATACGTGTCTCGTTACACAAGAACCATAACAGATTCAGCATGTTACTCATCATTCTGCGTCCTCTCATATTATTTGCTGTCGTTTAAATACGATGTCTCAAAGTCATCATTTACTTTGTTTACCTTTCACTCAAAACCACAGGGCTAACGCTGCCAGTGCTACCATGAACAACCGATAAGGACAACGGAAATGTTTGATACTGTCTTTACAGTATAACCCTGCTTCTGCAGCAATACCTTGATGGCCCGATTCAATTTGGAAACACCGATATGAGAAACTTCGGACTGTTATGTTTTGAATTCCCACATTGATATAGTACCCAGTATCATGGTTTAGCCAGTATTAGGATTTTACATCTACCAGCGCTCCATCTCTGAGGTTTTGGAGTTCGGGTTCATCCAATATTCACTGCTTGTCACATGGGATTACACACTATCCTGTCAGAACATAGCTGATGGCAAGCAGTGTTCAAGAGTTCATATTTAGCTATCAGATTGAATACCTCCATGGCTTACTTGTTCTCTCAATCTTTCTCTAATCTACAACACCAAATTAATACTGTCTGTAAGTGGAAGCCACTTTTGATTTTTATACCTCAAGGATACATCTAAAACCTCTTTGTTTCCATGCCGAATAGAGAGCCAATGATTTTGTCATGCATTCACCAAATAAATTGCTATCTGTACACTTTAAATATTTATGTAAATATTTTCATAAGTTTGTGAATAAAAATTAATCTATAATTGGTAGTATTTTAGTAGTGCTCATCTGCAATTCTAACGATCCTCTTTCATTTGAAATTTCATCATATATTTTAAATCAACAGGTCTTTAGCCATTTGTTCTATCTTCAATAATGTAACATATACATGCATTTAAAAATTGGTATTATTTGAAATAATATCGTATCTAGTATCGATAGTTGTTATCACAATTTTCTTGATTTAATTTCATTGCAAAAGATATCAAGAATAAATGTAACATTTTTGTTCTTGAATGCTCCTTAGAATTTAATTAAAGTAAAATAATTTCAATTAAGGTATATTTTTAGATTAAGCAGAATAATGATTTGACATTTCTATGTGATGATAAATTTTTAATTGCTTTCCAGCCAAATCTTTCTTTTCAGTTTTTATGAAATATTTTTATGGTTTTGTTGTTTAAAGTATTAATAACTACTTAGTTTCAATGTATACATCAATGGTGAATATATTTAAATTACTTATATTAAATTACTTAAATTCTGTACATTGCATTGCTTCTTTCAGTAATATCTCCACTCTATCGTCATGGAACAAAGTGCATAATTGCTTCAAAATATTAGAGAGAAAGTGCATGATAAATTATGCATTACAATTGTAAATATTAGTGCATAATCGATTATTAAAATTAAGCTTCTATTGTAGTACACTTATAAATGTTAATGCATGACCTGTTGCTGAGCTAGTGCCAAGTTATACATTAACAAGTTGGTTTAGATTGAAATCCAAACCAATTTTGCAACTGCAAACTGTGGTTATGAGTTCTAAATTAGGAAAAATCATTAAAATGAGAAAAAGTTTCTTATTTGAAACTAATTTTTACATAAGAAACAGGGGTTCGTAGAAAACGCAAAATTTCTTTTTCCAAAAATATATTTTAAAATATTAATGTACACACTCACACACATTATTTTACTATCAAAATCTCATTAATGATACTAACCTATGGTATCTGTAGTTTTTTACTGGAACAATTTATTTTTCTCTTGAAGATTATAATTAGATGAATTTACATCATTTAAAAGGATGGCTGCCTTGCATTTTACATATGTTGAGATTTATGTAACTTTATCACATACATGATATTTTGAAAGTTTATACACGTAAACATTTGTTATTTCTTTGTAAGTATCTATGAAAACTCAAAATTAAGGAATTATTTTAGTAAATATAATATTTTCATGATTTTCATTTTATGAAAATTTTCGTATTTATACTATATGTAAAGGACTTCAAATAATGCAAATGACATTATCTTAGATGTTAGTTCAAATAATATATTATATTTAAAAAATATTGTACTAAATAGTATTTGTATTAAATATTTATTAAATAATATATATTGCATTTTTAAAAAATTACAAATATATTGATACATTTTTTGAATATTAATCATAATAAGCAACTTGCATTACTTTATCTCATTATCAATATGAATTCGATCTATTCATTTTAAATAAATTCACTCTAAACTCACCTAATGAAAGCTTTGAGATACAAATCAATTAACATAATTGAAGGGAAATATTTGAATTTCATAAACCTGATTTTTATAATACATATATTATAGCTATCAAATCATCATTTATAACATAACTAATTTATTTACAGAAATATTTCCAGCTAATATGTATTTTATGAGAAAATCAAAAAAAAGAAGTGGTTTATTTAAACATTTCAATATTCTGCTGACGCATATTGATTTCAGTAGAATAGAGGAAAGGGTTATATTAAACCGTCTCTCTTTTATACACGTGAATATTTAAATATATTTCCAATACTTGCATGTGAGTTTACTAATTTCCTGATGACAAATTTCCATTTTCCATTTATTCAAGAAACATTTTCACAACATTCTCATAATTGTGCCATTACTTAGAGAGACAGAGAAAGAAAAATAAAAATTTAAAATAATTGATCATACGATGAAAAATATACGAGAAAAAATTTATTTTTCTGTACAAAATTTCTATCTATGATAAAGTACTTATAGTTGTTTTAAATGTTTTGATATAAATGAAATGTTGCAGGATAAAACAGATTATGTTAAACAAAAAGCTTTTATGACTAATACTCGTATATTGTACGTGCTAAAATTGCATTATATTTTAATCTAAAATCATACACGTATGGTATAATATATATGTATGTATGTATTTATGAATTATATAAGTTATAATATACAATCTTAAAAAAATAAGAAAGACGTTATATATTATCTGAATAAAAATGAAAGCACAGAAAAGTTATTAAATTATTATAATTTATTAGATAATACAGGAAATCTTTAAAATAATATATTATTTTAAAATTGCTCAATTTTAATTTAAATAAAGTGCAATAACATAAAGATATATACTATTATTTCTCATCTTAAGCATTCAGAATGATTAAAACTAAAGCGAATGAACTTGAATGAAATAACCATATATTGCCTCAATAAGAAGGTTTCAAAGATGTGTCAATTAAATATTTAGCTTTATTTTTTACTTGTATATCGACGTCGCGTTTCTTAAGATAGAATGTCAATGTGTGTAGTGTGTATATTGAAATTCCCTCCAAAGTTATTCAACAGGTAAAATAATTCTTTTTTTCTTTTATTTCATTACATTTATTTTATTTCAGTAAAATTTACTGTACATATTACAAAGTAAATTTTCAATATATTTATGGGGCAAAATGTTATTTCTATGTTTACTTATTAAATGTACTGAATAAATGTGTGCACTCAATTAAATAATATATTCAAAGAAACATTTTATTTTCCAAAGATATTAGCAAAAAGAAATGGATTTATTTTGTAGTGAATATACTGTTACTCTATCAAATACATTATACTTTCATTCATTATTAAATTTTTCTTAACATTATTACCATGATAGCATATTTTTACTTCTTTTCATTCCTAAGTAATGTCATGTTAAAAAACTGTTTTCCAATAAATGATATAAATATAATATTTCTGTAGTGTTATACAAAAATTCCTTTTAAAAATATATACAAATAACTATTTTATCCGATTCGTGGACTGCATAAGTATATAGGATTCTAATAAAGACATTGGAGTAACTCATCAATACCATTGAAGTAAAACTTTGTTTTCATTTCGCATCATATTTATAAGAAATGAACAAAGTATACAATCTCAGTTTCATAAAATGTTTTCTTCAAAGTCTAATTTATCAACATTAATTTATCTATAAAAACAATTATTTATTCATTATCCCAAATAATTTAGGATCCTTTATCAAAAATGATTTCCTGTAAGCACATTTGGTTTGTTAATAAAATTATTTATTTGAGTGAGCATATAATGCAGGGATTTTTATGATTTAAGTTTTATTACAGGAGATTGAAATTTTCCACAGATGAATTTAAATCTTGTTAACAAAATTAATATAAATTGAAAGAACTTTTTATACAAAACTTTCTCAATCATTAAAAATGACATTTCGTGAATAGAGATTAGTTGTATAAATATGTGACATATACTGTTTCTAACAATTGCTTTCTTTTAATACTACAAAATATGATAACAATTTATTAATTGAAGATATTATAATTTTTTAAATATTTACAATATGGGGATTGATTCGTATAGCACTTGTTTGACACATGTATGTAGGTAAATTTGTAATCAAATCACAAAATGCAAATATTTAAAGTGTATATAGAAAGCACTAATAAAAACAAGTACTAACACAATCTTGCGCATTTATAAGGGATTCACAAGAATGAACTAGTACTTTGTGATTCTTAAGGGAGTGTTCAGAAGGATTGACAAGGAAGCGTGTTCACAGTGGGGATTGTAATTTTACTAATGACGCAAGAAATATGTCTAAAAGCTATGTCAAGATATCATAAGATCATAAAAGTGTACAATACAAAATAAACTAGATTCATGGCTAAAAGAAAAGTAGACAAATGAATATTTCTTTGAATAGAAACGCAACCGTAAAAAAGGAGTTTTTTAATGTTAATACGCAAATAAATGGGAATTTAAAATCAAGTAATAATTATATAAGCAAAATTTTGTATAATAAGTAATTGAATGTAAATTCACATACACACATTTACATTAATAATTGAATTAACTGAATATGCAAATATTGAATAAATGTGGGAAATAACCAAAAAATATAGTTGCATAGAAGAATTAAGGAAATTTAATAGATAAGTGCACACAAAAAGTATCATTTTGAAGCGTTTTATAAAACCTTCAAAGCTTGGGTGGTCTTTTTGTAGTTTGAAAACTTCATTTTATAAGTACAGTCCTACTTACTAAATAGTGTTTGATGAGATTTATTAGAACATTATTTAAAGAGGTGATATATCGCTCTTTAATTGTTTCTCCAATTATACAAATTACTGTCTATATTATAAAGTATAGACTATTCATCAAACATTAAATTTTTTCAACATATTTATTTTGATACCATATTGGTCTGGTTGGTCAGGGGGATTGTTCTTGTTTTGGGAAGTCTCAGTGGATTTAAACACTAACCCAACTGAAGATCCATCGTGTTTGCTAATAACGGATGACTCACGTTAAATTTGTCTTTATCGCAATATTCTCCATATGAAATGACACCTGTAGGACTAGTAGACCAAGTATGGGGATCTTTTGTTTGGTATATGCTACTAAATTACAAAGACTCACACACTTTTGGGGTTTAAGATGACATACCTACTGAGTGAACAATAGAAAAAGAGGCATCACTTTCCCCCCTTGAAGTGCTGAAAAAATAGGAAATGGATCCTAGTAGTAGGGCATGATAACAATTATAACATTTTTTAGGAAAAATTAAATTTCAACAGAAATGGTGAAAATACAATATATTAATGAGTTATAAATAACCTTTAAATGAAAATATTAATCATAGATGTCAGTCAAATTAATAGGAATTTTAAACTGAATAAAGATTGCTTGAAATGCAGAAAAAATATGACGTATATATATATATATATATATATATATATATATATATATATATATATATATATGGATATGGAGGCACCCTAGTGAACGATTCACTTCCACCCACACTTTCACGCGGCACATAGCAGCACAGCAGGCGTGTGCAGGGGTCATAACCTATGATAGCCGGTTCACTCAATTATGTGGAAACAATGTCACTATTGCATTTTTAACCAAATATTTTTTTTTCTTTTAAATATAATCTAACCATGGATAAATTTTAGTTCGGCTATAACATTTATTTTATTTAACAGATTCAATAAAATTAAAAACAAACTGATGCAGTGAAAAATATTTGTCTTTAACGTACTAGAATCAACTAATATAGTTAAGAAATGCAAAATGTGCTCATGTTAATAATAAGTGCTTGATAATGCTAATATTTTATTTTTTTGCTATCAAGTTTTGTCTAACTATATTTTGAAAACGAATAATAAAATATAACGAGCATTAAGCATTAAAGAGATTCTGGGTTTTCAGACCAAAGTTCAGGGAATTTCAGTTCGTGTATTTTTGACCTGATGGTCACACTTACAAACCTTTAAACCTGGTCAAAAGCAAATAAAAATCCGACATCTTTCTAAAAGTAAAATAATGTTTTTCCAATTCCCCAAGAAGTTGTACAGTCTTTTGTGTAATGCTTACTTTACTGATTAATAATTTTTTACTTTATTTCGATAGTTGCTGAATGGAAATGCAAACTTGGCATTATTAAATTTATAAGTGAATGGAAGGTTACGTAGAATTTTAAATCATATAACTTTTAAGAATAGTTCTTAAAACAGACAGTAAAAAAAATTGAGCAATTACATGTAATTTATAATGCTATCAAAAAATTGAGCGTAAGATTTTTGGCTTCACCTTTTTTAATTTTTTCTGCAATAATAGCTTTAGTCAGATGATATTTAGAACATTTTAAAATATTTCAGAATTTCATAAGTTATCTTATGTTCATGAATCTTTTTAAGTCAGTAAAATTTGATCATTTTTCTGCCTTTTATAAACTTCAAATTTTAGTTACACTACTTGTAAAATTATTTTTTTAATATGATTGAAGGTTTCGCTATATAAACTTGTCAAACCTCATCCCGATTACACATTATATAATTTACATTGTTTCTAAGATCTTTTTTACTGATATTTAGCAATCCCAATTAATCATACTCATTACTCATTTAAATTATATTTTTAATGTGTGCATATGTGTAGAAATACAAATTACATATGCATACATATATATACAATCGTGTGTAGGCAGAATTTCGTATCAGCAGAGTTGTCAATTCTAAGAGCACATAAGATTCCTAGTAGAAGGCGACAACAGCACGACGTCTCTTTTTGTGGATGCTAGGATTATTGTTAATTGAAAATCTGGAGACTATGACTTAAAAAAAGCAAATTAATGTTAAAACTATTGAAAATTGGTGGAAAAATTGGAAACTTAGAATCAATACATGCAAATAAAATCTTGTCATCTGAAATTAAGAAGAAAACGGAAATTTTTAAGATACAACTATGTTCGGATATAAAAAAAAACTGAAGTGAACTTTTTGAAATATTTCAGCTTAAATATAGATAAAAATGTTTCTTAGAAGGGACACATAAGTAGAATTATTACTAAAGTTCGTGGAATGCTCAATAATCTCAGACTAATTATTGGTATTGATAATTCCGACAATTTAAAATATGTATATACATCAGCATAATTAAACTCGTATTAAACGCTTGATGTACATTACATTAAAAAATCCCTGAATTCTTGCCAGAATAAAATATCCCGTAAAATTTTAAAGTGCTTCTAAGTAATTAAACAGGGATATTCATGAAGATCTTAATCTAGATATTATTAGAAACATGTTTCCAAATTAAATACTAATTTATTTAATGTATCAAACTACTGTTATATTTCTAATCAAAATATTTGTTTACATTATTTTAGAATATTGTAAGTATAGGTAAATAGCTAAATTTTATATAACAGTGAGGTAATTTTTTCTAAAGTATCCAAAATTTAATTTAAATAAATGCACATTGTTAATAAAGTTTTGTCAAAAAAAGTTTGTAAAATATTTCAAATAAAAACTATTAAAACTCAAAATTTAATGTATATGTAACACATGTTAAAAAATATACATATACGAGTTGAATGTACCCAATATTCTGTGTTCCATTTAGATCATTTTATATCCGTATAAAAGAATTCATAACTGAAACATGGATGACTGTAATCTTATTCAGCTAAGAATTTACGAAGAAAAAACTTCAAAAGAAAAGATAATTTATATATCTCTCATTTTTGTGAAGTGCTTATTTTTTAAAAAAAATAATAACTTGTATTAGACTCTTACTGGGTGCAGCATACCGAAATAAACAAAATTCCAAAGAATTAAAGAAGCACTTCTGATAGAAGTTTTCGTTTAAGCATGGAAATATATATTCTACAATTTAACAAATATAAGTGAACGAGTTACAAAAGTTATTTTAAGTTTTAATCTGATCATAAGCTGAAAGCAAAAACATTACATTAATTTAAGGAATGCAGAAGCAGAAAATTCTATTAGTTATCTTTATAAGGCATACATAAAGAAACAAAAATCTACAGAGTTAAGAATAACTTTTAACTGAAATCTCACTTTAGACATAAAATGAAATCATGCAGTTTTAAACAAAAAGGTACAATAGTTACTACTTAATTTAATTATCAGGATTAACAAACGATATTTTTCGTTATAAAATTAAGAGAACTTCAAACTTAGCTAGAAACAAATTCACTGAGGCTTGAAAATTTAGTTTAGTTACGGAACTATTAAAGTCTGGGTTCATCATCCGCAATCCGATGATTTCCCGACTGAGCAAATATTGGAACAAGCTAAACCACTCATACAAGACTTGAATACAAGGAAATACAAGACTTGTTTTGAAAATCGAAAAAAATAGCAAATACCGTTATTTTAAGGAAAAATTATGAATGTTGAAATAATAGAGGATTTTAATTAAAATTAATAGAGAACTTTAAGCGGTTATGCACAGAGGATAATTTAAAGTTGTGAAAAAAGAAAAGCATGCCTCTTCTTGAGATGAGTTCCGAGAAGTAATTTTACATCTTCAGACATAAGCCACTATACAACGAGTTTCAATCATCGTTAGTAATGTTTTTAATTATAAAGGATGTAATCAAAATTTCCGTAATAAGGAAAACTTAGTTTCTGCTTAAGTTAGCCAGAGACTGGCACATTAACAACTGATTAATTCCATTGTTTGCAGTAATTTACATTGCAATTTCATACAAAAATTCAATCGACAAATAGAACAAGAAAACTTTATTTACAATTTATACCTGTTTTATCTTTGTTATATTGAATATTATTTACTCTGATTTTTATTTTCATGACATTTTTCACTGGATAGAAAATAATTATATACTAATATTGTCTTTTTCTTTTTTTAATTTACCTTTTCTATACTTTTTTATTTCCCTACCAGCCTCTTCAAATCTGGCCCTCACTTACTCAGAACTATTTTCTACCCGCAAAAACACTGTCAATAAGGCCTGGCTTGTCCCACCAAATCACGTTTGGTAACCCCGTGGCGTCCCGGTGGTGCCCATGACTTTCAGGGCACACGTGCCGACCAAGCCGTAATCAGCAGATTTGTCAGTGGGCACACTAAGGGCCTCACTTTTAGCGGGCTTTCCAAACTTTTCCTAACCTGCAAAAAATGCTACTCCAACGAGGCTAGTCCTCAACATATTCTTGTTTGCCTCGATTTTACCATGGAAGAGTTTCTTGAGAGACCTCTTCTATTCCTCGATTTTTTGAGGGTATATGAACTTATGGATCTGGTGTAGCTCCGCTACCCCAGATGGGATTGGAAACAATAACACAACAACATACTTTTTTATTTCTTAGTTACTTTTCTTCTCATTGAATGTTCTATACTTCAAATAAACTGCGATCAACGCAGATTTCCACTACGGAATCGTAATTTTACTCCTTTTGACATAAGCCTACTTATTTGTCTTTCCGTTTATAACTTCATTCAGCACATGTAATGAAGTAATAAAACCATTGTAAGTTCCAGCACTCCTCCACTAGTACAATCACGGTATTGCGTGATGTGTAAGAGATTTGGACTACAAGTAGGAATGATTGCTGAGTTGTATCGAAGTGAAAATTGTCGTATCTGCTTCTATAAATTACGTCAAATACCTTGGCAATTATGCATCACTATGTTTGAGTTTTTATCTGATCACTATAGAAAAAATGCATTATCATACAGGTTGATTGCAAGGGGGTCAAAACATTTTGTACAAATCGGAATGAGACTGCTGATTTGCACCGCATATCTCTGCAATCTATTTTCAAATATCACTTTTACACTGTAAGTCGACTCCTTTTTATCACTTATCAACGGTACTTCCGGAAATTAACTGTTGAAGTTTAGATAAATCATCAAAAGGTGTGACACAAACTAAAGAACCCCTTAACAGGACAAAAACTGCGTCCCGTTGGATTCCACAACGATTCATTGACGTACAGATATAGCACTAGTATCTTCTGGATGGCATATAGCTTGACATACACCAAACTGATATGAACATATTTCTCTAGCTTAATGTCGTACTTAATGAGATGTTGACTGGATCCAGCAATACCGAGTTAAAGTGTCAATCTGATGAATGACTTCACCCAAATTAACCTCGTTCACAGAATTTTTGTAAGGAACCCATTCAGTTGAAGGTTACGTTTATTGTGCCATGCAAAGGTGTTATTCCCATTCAAACTGTACCACAAGAAGACAGTGAAAACATATTATTATAGTTCTACAGTTCTATCTGCGCTCAGGTATACGGTGCGCATGTCCAAATTTAATTAAGCTCAATCTCCATACCATGTCACCATTTGTCACTTTGTGATAACTGTAAATGATTTTCAGCAGCAATGTTCATGAAAGTTATAGCTGGAAAAATATTTTTCTAGGTATATTGTCATTACTTTAAATATATATATGCATGTACTTTGTTTTTACTTTTCACAACTATGTGGTCGAGTTTGTCGAGCAAAGGTATAGAGCCATGCCAATTAAAAAGTGATGCAAATATTTTACAATTTTTCACTCGTTTCATCACTGTACTCTTAAAACCTTTTGGCTGTAACCGTTACCGTTTTAATTCAAAACATTAAATACTTAATTATCCCAGTTGCCTTCCACCAAATTACCACATTCATTTATTTAATTTATTTTTCGTTTTGTCAGTCTCAGAAAAATGTCGCAATGTTAATTATAATCAATTTTCTGTAAGCTCCCTTGTAGACAGTTAGCTTAATTTTTACCAATATTTTCAGAGGATCTTTTGTCTCAGATGTTTTGGGTCTTCCATACTGTTCATTTCGGTAGAAAAAATCACCATGCAGACAATTTTCAAAACAACAATGGGACAACCTTTTCTGGAATGATGTCAAGTTTATATTCATAAAAAAAATTATATTAATGTGGATTGAATTCATATTCTTAAGAAATTCAAACAAATAAAAAAATTAGATCACTTTAAAGAAGATGCTCTTGGTAAAAATGTAATTCTATAAATTGATAATAAAACTATTAACTAATATATATAATATAGATGTTCTAGATTATGTACCAAGAACAAAAAAAGAATAAAATTACAGAGACAAATCTTCACATATGAAGAAAGTCCGATAATCTACGTGCACCAACCTAATAATTATATATATATATATATATATATATATATATATATATATATATATATATATGTATGTATAATTTAACCTAACCTAATAATTTAAATATTTAATGAATTTTTCTTCTCATAACTTTGTAGTTAGCATGATAAAAAGTTTCTGCATAAGATATTGTGATTTGAAAAGAATCTTTGGGTATTATAAAAAACACTGCAGGCACTCTGGATGAGAAAAAGAATTATGTTGTTTTTTTTTAAATTGATTGATTTGAGATTAATCAAATTTTTGAAATTTTTATTGTGAACAAATATAAAATGTATGAAAAAGATATAACTCATAAAAATAATTTTTATCAGTCCTGTATTTTGAGTATACTTATTTATTCTTATACAATCAAAAATGTTTCATAACATAAAAATAATGTAAGAAATTATTTAAAATTATTTAAAATGTAATAAAAATAGTAGATATTTGTCTTGGATTTTTTTAAATTTTATTTATTGTTTATAGTTTTTTCTCTTAAATACACATGTTTAATGAATACCTTAAACATTTAAAACAATTAGTTTTACCATAAACATGAAGCCTTAAAATTTTAACTTGTCTTTTAAACATGATTTCAAAGGAGATTAAATATCCTTCAGAAAATAAAAAATGTGAGCTTTAAATATATTGTTAAAAATGCTGTTTTCTAACATATCAGACCATATATTTCACTAAAATTCTTCCACTTCTTTCAGTTATTTTAATTGTTTTTCCCCCTTCCACAATAGAAATGAAAATCCTCATTGTGCCTTTTGTGGATAAATTATTTTTTCTTTTGAATAGAAAAATTCCTTTGTTGACTTCCATTTGTTTTCCTTAAGAAAATAAATATTGATTTCACTCTGATGTATATTACCAATGTAAAAAGTATAATTTTTTGTACTTTTCATAAATCATTTTATTAAAACTATGTAATTATAATGAAAATATACACTTTGAAATGAAAGTAAATTTTGTGTGTTTTGTTATAAATTAAATTCAATGGCCATCTAAGAAAGATAGTTTTGGAATTTGTAATCTAATAATGCAAAATATTAGTACTAAAACACTTAAATATATAACTCACATTCATGACACAAAAGAACTCATATTTTAGAGAAAAATAAGTATCACATCTTTATTTTTAATGTTGTTATTTTCAAACTGAATCACAGAAAAATGTTTTATTTGGAGAAACAAAATTTTAGTAGGCATGCGAAATACATATAAAGTACCTACGAAAATCATATCCCAAACATTGAAGTAAGTAGTCACAAGTAAGGAAAATTATGCAAATATTTTTTTATTGAAAACCACATTTTGGAAGATTACAGATATTTCATTTTGTTATCTTACGTATATATATATATAAAATTTTCGAGACAAATATTTATGATACTCTCAAATTTTATAAAAAGTTTCTTAAAAAATTCTTGAACATTATCTGATTTTTTTTTTTTTATTTTTGTTTCGATTAAAATATTTTTTTTTCAAAATATGTTTTGATTAATTTCTTTGCTAACAATGGCTTAGTGACTAGCGTTCCTAACTCCTAGGCTGTTAGTTCCTGGTTTGAATCCCGATTCGAGTATGGACGTTTCCTTCCTTCCTTTCTTTCTTTGTGTTTCTTTGTCTTTTCCCTTTCTGAGTTGATGGACAAACGTGGCCCGCCCTATAAACGGGTTTGTGGTGATGTGTTATGGCAGGTGCAGTGAAGAAGTCGGACTCCGCACCAAATTACGATTCAGTTGGAAAAGTGAAGCAGCTCACCCCATATTGCCAGCCTAGCTGGCACACTAAAACAGCAACATTTATTTCTTCTTTTTATCCGCAGGTAATTTCAAAGGCATATATTAATATTAATATAACTATATATATATATATATATATATATATACTGTGATGGCTACTGTAAATGTAGTGTTCACATATAACTTAACTTTTAATATTGGCTTAAAACATAATTTGAAAGCAAAGTGAGAGCTTATTCAATTGTTTCTAAGGCAATTATATTTAATACTTATTGCAAATTTAAGGTATTAAAAATTAATAAAAAATACTTAAAAACATGCTTGCAAAAATTTTTTAATTCAATTTTAAAGAAAATCTTAATCTTTTAATTAAAATCATGTCTTTACACAAGTAAGGTTTGGTTTTATTAGGCGAAAACATTTGATAGTATATCTTATCTTTCTCTCTCACAAGCGCAAAGCGCAGACTTTTCGACCTGAAGAGAAAATTTTACATAATAGTGGCCACAAACGATGTTTCTTTTTAACACTTTAAAAATTATTGATAAATATTTTAAAAGAAAGAAGTAATACTACTAATATAAAAGCTAAGCAAATATTTAAAAAAATTATTATAAATATTGCTTTAAACAGTTCATCACTATTAACAAAATCGTGCACTATGCTCAGACTTCAGTGATGACACTGAAATATAGGAATCATTATTGGAAATTTTTGTATCTATTAGATTAGCTATACAAACAACTAACAAATTCAATTTGTTTGCATTGTTGAGAATTTCAATTCAAATCTATAATTTTGATTTGCTTTAAATTGAAATTCAAAAACGTCCAGGTAAAAAAATCTCATAAGAATTTGGTTTTCAATTTTTGACAATAATATCAATTATTAATTTCAGATAATTTCTAAATGCTGTGTTTCTATAAACATAAGGAGTGATTAAGAATCCACAAATACATTTTTCTCGACTTATTAGTCATTTTCATTAGTTAATAAGTTAAAAAAAAAATATAACTAACTGAATAAATATTTAATGCATTTCTGTGAAATTAGTTGTTTAACAATAAGAAATTTAACCCTTCCTGTGCGTGTGTCCTTCTTCCTTCCTATTGTGTCTCAGTGATTGACATAAGAACAACTATAGGTGAGTTAAAACGGACACAAATGCAAATACACTGCTCAAAACAATTATAGGATATTGTAAGTTTTATATAAAATAAAAATATAAGCGAAATTTTTTTGCCGAAAATGGAAGCAGAGGATCACAAATGCAAATTTTTCTGATTTTCAAATTGTGGAGTATGCTACTTTTGAGTTCGACGTCAAAAACGGCGCTTCAGTGGCAGTGAATGAAATTTGACTTTCAACTGAATAAAAGACAATGTAGACAAGGATGATCGGTATTCAGTGACTGCTTTGTTTCGATGGATACGATGTCTCAGAGAAGTCAATCAACCGATTCAGAAGTTGGAGAAATCTTCGTAGGTTAGAAGGGGGCCAAGCTAAAGCCGAAGTAGTGCAAGCCATTGGAGTATCACAAAGTGTGATTTCCGGGATCTGGAACCGTTTTTTGGAAACTGGAAGTGCATGCCGAAGACCAGGGTAAGGTCGTAGATGGGCAGCAACGTCCATCGAATATCGTTATTTAGTGTTAACGGCTCTGAGACACCGAACTATGAACGCTATTCTTCTCCAGCAACACCTTCCCTCGGCTACTGATACCACGGTTTCAACTCAGACCGTCCAAAACCGGCTCCATGGTGTAGGCCTGTATCCTCGCCAACCGATGGTATGAGTTAAACTAACATCAAGGCATCGTCGTGATCGCAGTGAGTCGGCAACAGTCGGAGATAACTTCATTTTAATGGATGATTACTGCAGGCCACATCGTGCTAACTTGGTAAAGGATTTCCTTTTCGAGGATGGAATCGTACGAATGGAATGGCCAGCGTATTCTCCAGACATTAATCCAATAGAGCACGTTTGGGACGCTCTAGGAAGACGAATTTCTGGCCACCAACCACCCCTACAAACTTTCCATGAACTGGAAAGAGCTCTTCTGGAAAAACGGGATAGAATACCCCAACTCGTGATTAATAGCCTCATTGACTCCATGACTCATAGGTGTTCAATATTGCTGGACGTCCGTGGAAACCATACCACCTACTGAAAATGATTTCCTTTGAAGACCACACCTTTTCTTATTCTTTTTTTTATCAAATGCACAAAATGTGTTTTTTCCCCCTTTGTACTGAAATGCGCAATAAATGCATTTTTTTCTCCCGAACATGTGTAATTTATTCTCATATAACCTACTACTTCTGTTGACCATGTATCAATCAGCTAAAACGTTTCCCAGCCACAAGATCCACTTAAAACCGCAATATCCTTTAATTGTTTTGAGCAGTGTATGTTATAAAAGTTTACCCCAATATGCTTACACGAATTTTAACTTTGTTCACTTCAGTAATAAAGACTATGAACCAAAATTTTAAATTTTAAAAATAAAAAAAAGTTTTGATAGTAATTTAAAAACGATCAACTTTTATCCCATACAAAATGGAAAAGAATTATAAAAATGTCTTAATAAAATCATTTGTTGAATTCATGAGTAAATCCAAAGAAAACACATGATTTATGATAATGATAACTTATGTGTAGACTTTGAAATGCAAGCCATTTAACTCTTCTGAAATAAATTTTACCTTCCATTTCTGAAATAGTATTTCAGAATAAGCTTTATTGAGTCAACTTTTGTGTACTAATTTGGCAACATTGAGTTCTTATGGAAAATTTCAAATACGTTAATCAATACGTTTTCCATTTTGGGTTATTTAAATTGAATTTTTGCAAACTCAATGAACTCATTATTTATTTTCTCTGCGTCGTTATTATGTGTTTCTATTTTTATGAATTAATAAGAAATTTTTATTTAGAACATCTTATTCCATGAGCCAAATTCTTACAAATTTAATTTACACACAATCAAGTTACTAAGATAATTGCTATTCAACATAATAGCTCATTTTTTAAGAATACTTGAACTATAAAAATATCTAATGGCTAAATAATAAACGAGAATATTTAATTTTATTGTCTTATTTTTATCGATTCTCTTCATATGATTGTTCATTTAATAGATTAGTAAGGAAAATTGTTCTCTTATTAAACATTAGTTTCATTAATTTTTAAAATTCTTTTCACTATGCTGAATCTTTCGAAATTTCTAAACAGAAAATGAGGAAATAAAATAATTCAATATGCCATTTATATATTTATAGAATTTTAAGAAACTGCTTTACACACAATATTGATAATTGATAATGACTGATATGGAATTTCTATAAATTGTTTAATTTACTTTTCAATTAACTGTTTTATTTGTGGAAGCCTTTATGCTTTCCCTGCCTATCAAAGTTTAAATGCCCAATCCAGTGTATAAAAGATAATGTAAAATCTCGAAGGTGCTGTTTTGGACAATTTACACTAAAAAATGTGTCCATTATATCTTCATCATGCGAAGAGAATCAACTGTTATGAAATTTACAGCTGCAATATCCTAACTTTTAAATAAGACTTAAAGTGTGGTGAAATTGCTGTTTCAACAGGAATTCTTTGAAAACAATAGTTAACAAGCAAACTTTTATAGATTTTTATTGAGTGTGAAATCTGTAGTATTCTAGTTTATAAGCTACGGAATTAATCACAAATTTTAGTAGCATATGTTGCTGTTTATGGCAGACAAATATATATTTAAAAATTATATGCCAAAATTATACTGATAAGTTCATTTATAAACAGATTTTGTATTTTATAGTTAAAATTGATATCAAAAAGTTGAAACCACTAATAAAATATATCTGTTCTGTTAAGTGTATCTAATCACATGCATGTGCATCTTTAATGAAACTATTGTTCAAGAGAAAACAGTGTCTTTTTACAATAAAATGTAATATATTTTATTGATCTTAACAGAAAAGTTAGTTCTTAACAGAACAGTTTCTAAGGTAATTTTTACGCAAACTATGGAGATCGAATTCATCAGCTTTAATAGTTAAGACATATCTATGTGAAGGAACAATCCAATGAATGCACAGGATGAATCCAACAATTTTAAATAAGCAACTTCAATGTTAATTAATATACTCTGTTTCATGTAACTGATTTTCAAAAAGAGGATACAATTCTCTCTCTCTCTCTCTAAATGTGTTAATTAAACTGACATCAGAACCTAAATTGTTAAAGATAAGCAAATATATCGTGATTTATTTTCTTACAAAATATATAACTATGAAAATAAATATTTTGTAATAAAATGTTATCAATACTGATAAACAAAGCTTTTAATTAGCTCATATATTAGCAGTATTTAACATCATATTCTTTTCATAGCCAACAATCATTAGTGTTTAATCGTAAGTAATTTTTATTATACATTAAATCATTGTATGTGATGGCATATTTATCTTAAATCTTGCTTTTATAATTATTATTATACGTTAAAAGATTTTGTTAAGTATTATGTGTGTATGTTTTCTTTATCACAAATTTAATAAGAATTTCTCGAACTGTCATTCAGAACACAATAAAGACAGTAAAATAGTTTCTTGGCTTGAAAAATGAGGTTACAGACATTTTTTTCTTGATTTTTTATTATTTTGGCCCAGTGACAAAGAGTAAACCAGTCTGAAATTTTTAGCAAAAAAACATATAATTAGTAATTAGTAAATATCTATTAAATGAACAATCAACAAAAAAACTAAAAATTAGTATTTTACTCCATGTAAAGCTCCATGTACTGATTATAAATCTAAAAGCTTGGCTACCTTTAAATTATTGTTTTCATTTAAAAAAAATTAATAATGTCAATGAAATAAATTTCATTAATTTCAGAGTTTTTAAGTACATTTATCAATTATTTTACTTTAGAAATTCTCAATAAAGAATAACTTCGAATTCATGCACATTTCAATAACAAACTATTCGTCTTAATCTTATTTATCATTACTTATTTACAGAATGATCAAATGATGCAGTTCATTCACCAATATGCTTGTCATCCATTCAGGGTTAAGGCTGGTCAAGATGAAACTACGGCATCGCTGCACTTATTATAACAGACACATCTCCAACCTTAAGAGTTGGAAGAAAACACTCATGATCATAATCTCGTGCAAGTGCCCTCCAAACTTCCATCTGACTTCTTGTAGTGAATAGTTTGAAAGGCAATTTGTCAGACCATCTTACTTTTTACCACTTATCAATTTTTCAAGTTTTGTGAGTATGACACCACTGTCGATGATGTATGTTATTAACATCTGTAATAAGTTTTAGAAATTGCTACTCTATTATAAATATTCCTTTTATGAAGTCACCAGATAACTAGTAATTGCCTCTGATACTGATTGAGCAATGCAGCCACCATAACCCACTTTGATATCCGCTGGTCTCTCTCACCGAACTTTTTCACCTCTCACTTCGCTTTCCCGAGCTTCTCTTATCGCACTGAGTTGTTGTCATGACTTCAGACATTGTACCACTGTAAACGCCTCTACGTTGTAATGTTTTGATCACATTTGCATCAGCTAGATGGGTTCCTACAATTTACATCTAGCTTAATAAAAATACAGAAAGAGACCAGAAATTCTGAGAAGTCCGATATTTTAAACTTTTGAAAAACATCACTTAAAGGACATTGATAACGCTACCATAACTGACAGAATATGTATTTTTATGTATGAAAAAAAGTATAGCTGTTATTATATTTTAATGCTTACGAAACACATTCAAGAAAGTCATTTCTATTCACAGGTGTTTCCATTATTTAATAAGCACATGTACAAATAATTCTCAAAAATTATGTGTTCCACCAATATTTATAATAATAGGCTCAAAGATTACACAACTGTCAAATATAGCTTCATTCTAGTATTTTGTACTGCTGAGGAGGGAACTGATTAAAAGTAGAAGTTGAAATTATTTAAATGATGTGTTTAATGTGTAATAAACTGTATAAAGAATAATTTTAGCGTTACAAATATTTTCATTTCTGTATCCATTCCTAAAATTTTAGCTTAATCCTGAATTCTTTGTGTGATCTGGGAGGGGGAAGAAATACTTTTCAAGTTTTGTGTAATGTTTGGAAGAAATAATTTGCTAATATTGATGCAAAAATATTGTTATAATAATTGGCACTAATATCTATCATTTCAAATAATGTTATGCTAACATTATTGCTACCTATATTTAGGAGTAGTTGTTTCCATGTTGAGATAATCAGTTTAATTTTATGACAGACATTTTCGATAATGTCAAAAGGTTTTTTGCTATTGTTTAATTTCTTTGGTCATTTTATTAGATACACATTCTTCACAAAAGATAATAAGGGTGCATTATCTAAAACAATATGTATAAGAAAATAGTTTAAACAGTATTTTTTTTCAGGAATGAATCTGCAATTTTTATGGATAACTGAACTAAATGAATTATAATTTTTGATAAAACTATAAAATTGTATATTTTTAACACTTTAATTATTTTAAGCTCTTAAATTTATTTTGAATGGAGTTTATGAAATGGAGTCAAAGTTTTCACAATATCTAAAACTGAATTTATTATATGGAATTAAAAGACTTTATTGTAATATATTATCAGTTTCAAAACATGTCAAGCGTTTTCTAAAGATATATTAGATTTAGTTCCAAAGTTATATAACGAAGTGCTGGCAGTTCCTTAAAATCTCTTTGGAACTTTCAAATCGTCTTTCGTAAAATGTTCCATTATTAAAAATAGAGGAATAAGCGTTTATATTCTTATTCATTTTTAAAATTAGATGCTTTCAATTTTGGAATGCTCTGTAACATCATAGAAGAAGAACGATTGACTAAAATCTTATAAAAAGTATCTACTTTTACCCTTATGTAAAACTCTTGCGCCTCACATTTCATTAGCATATTAGTTTTTGTTCATAAATTTTGAATATCATTAGAGATGTCTACTTCATTGAATGAAGTGGCATTTATAATTCAGTTTTTTCAATTGGACATTAATGAGAGTTTTTTTTCTGAAATAATCTTTCAAAAATGAAATATTCAGAACAGTTATTTATGCCCGTTTCACAAGAGCATTTTGCTTCGTTCTTGTAAAGTGGCTTTACAACACTTAAGAGTTAACAGTTTCAATTTAATTTTTTTTTCCTTGGATAACTTATTAGAAATTTTACATTAGAAGGGTAATACATTGCTAAATATTATATTCGGAAATAATTAATGGCTTTCTATTAATACACTTGTTTTAGCTGTATGCAAATAAATTGAAACTAGAGATAGAGCATTTGATGTTACCCCAGTAAAGACTTTTTAATAAAAAAAAATTACAATAACAATATTAATATTGTTTTAGTAATTTTTCTCTGCATTAAACTTGAATTCTAATGGACTAATTTTGGCATTGCTTTCTTCTTTATTTTTATAAACGCTATTTAAATAGTTTATTGCAATTTTTTCGGTGTCATGAAATATTTTATTGCTCATAACTATTTTTGTTAAATCAATGTACCGTCTATTATGTTTTTATTAATCATGCTACACTTTTGTTTATTCCGAGTGCATTTGTATAAATGAAGTAACTTGATATTAAAGATTATTTTCTAGAATCAACTATATTGTATTTGATTGAATCGTGTTAATTATTAAGCTTATTTTTTTCAACAGAACTGCTTGATCTTTGTCGTGCTCTGACCTACATTAACCTATATTTATGATAAATTTTTCAGCTTTTTTGATTTATCTGATATCTACATCAATTCTTAATTGCAGCGATAATATTACAAGTACTATATTTAGCAATATTCAGAAAAAACATCTCCAAAAAGGACACATGTATTGCCTATATCTTTCAATTTTTTATAATAATTATTAAATGTATAATTAAATAAATAAATAAAAAATAAAGTAAAATTTAAAAACTTATATTTTATATGCTGAAGTATAACTGAAAATATGACTAAAAGTTTTAAGTAAAATTTGCAATTTTTTTTTTGTAATTAATTAATTTATTTTTTTTATTGATTCTAACATGACAAGAAAAAGTATATAATAATTTATTCAGATCTCGCATGATTTCTTAAAATAGTTCTTATGTATTCAGCATTTAATGTTAAGTTATAAATGTGATGTCTTTTTTCATTCAGAGATATTTACTACTTGATATACTGTAAACTATTTGAATAAATACGTTCCGAAGTTATAAATTTTTGTGTTAAAATTTCTGTATTAAATTTTTAAACTATAGATTGTCAAAAAGCCCAAAACACAAGAATAATAATTATAATGTATTTAATTAAATGTTCAGAGAATCTATATGACTCTAATAATTAAAGAAGTTAAAAATGGAAGTCTTTACAAGGTTTGTTTGCGTTAAAATTTTAAATTACTTTTGAAAATAAACTTTATTATTAAAGTTAAAACTCACTAAAATAATGAATTATTCAAAACATCCTGTATACTAAGTATTAGAAATTATATTAATATTCATTGTGTTTAACAATTATAATTTTTGTGTAATTTAATCAAAAGCGCCTTATATATTACATTTAATTTTTTTACAATAAATCTCTTTCTCCATTCTGAATTCTTGAAAATATTTCAACAGTAAAAATACCTTTTAAAATTCTTAGATTTTGTTAACAAATTTTAAAAGAAATATTTACTGCTGAAAATTTAAAAACACCACATAATTATTTAAAAAGAAATAACATTTTATTTCCTAAACATAATTGAGTAATCGAAACCAAGAATAATTAATAAATGAAAATATGGCTATTAAATATATCCTAAACAATTCAGATCATTAATTTTTTAACTGCTGATATTATTGATTTTATTATTCAAAAACTTGTTTTAAGGAATTTATTTTATTCTCATATCAACCATGAAGTGTTCATCGGATATCTAATCTGTTAGTCTTTCAGTTCTGACATCAGGCATCCTTCCATTCAGTAGGGAATCAGTAATTCCCTCTTTCATTATCCTTCATGATTTTTCTCCCACACAATAGAACCCTCTTTTTCCCTTTTGTGGATCAATTATTTTTTTCCGCAAATGGATCGATTTTTCTTACCATTACTTCTCTTTAAGAAAAAAATCGAATAGTTGTTGTCTGTTCAGCAGTCTTAAGTGATTGCCAATCACTGATTTGAGATAACAAAGAAAAGTAGATGCTGAATTCAGATGACAATTCACTTACTATTATTAATAATATTATTATATTTATTTATTAAATATTTGGTACAAATGAAGCAATATTGAAATTTGGATTTATTTGAAACAATTAAATGATATGAATTATTAATATACTTAATCAGATAAAGTTCTCTAACTGTTTTGATTACATTTCATGTTTTTAGTTACTAACTAAATTGAATATAAATTGTTATTACATAAATTAAAATGATTTTTGAGAAAAAGTTTGTAAAATTCAGAGTTTTTGAGATTTATATAATTATACTTAATTTCAGTAACAAATACATTTTTAAAAACTCGATTAAATATATTTTACTATGTTTTTACACATAGGTTGACACGGCACGTATTATATAATGGTATTTAAGTAAATCATTGGGAAGTATCCAGGGTAAAACACACATTGAAAAGTTCAAAGAATCAATTAAAATAAACTTCGTGTATTTACATAACAATCAAAGTTTGCTTGAGAATGTGATATAGATGTTAAACTTTACCACCATTAGTGACACAACTTATGTTAGTGCGATAAACTCTTAAAATTCGGAGTAGCATATATTTATTAATTACGGTAATGAATTTTTTTACATTCGTTTAAATTTTAATATGAAAATAAATTTTAAAATGAAAAAACGTTTATTTATTTACCTCCCAAATTTTGTTCTGAAACTCTAATTTCTTATAACCGTGATGAAATCTGATTTACTTTAACTGTTCTACTGAGTAAACATCAATTTTCATTTGTTTTTATTTGTGATGAATGATGTAATTCTGACATTATCATTCCATAATTCAAAATTTAGATTGTTTCTATAAAAATAATCTCTGAAATTTTCAATAGGCTGTTTTGATAATTACTAAAAATTGAGTATTTCATTTGTATTCACTCTGTATAAAAATTTTAAAATTATTAAAAAATCTACTGCTTTAAATATATTACTAATATATTTTACTTAACCTTTACTTCTTACTAGATATTGACTTTTTGCTAAAGTTTCATTTCCTAACATCTATATCAACATTTTATTCATAAGGAACTCAATAAGTCAAGGAGTGCATATATTAATAAATGGCACTTCCAGATTCGAAAGATAGATAGAAATATGAATTTAAAATATGCCTCCATATAAAATTATGACATTTAATCGGTATTTGTAATTTGAAATTTTTTAAACCAATCTAAAAATTCGGATTCTCCTTATGAATGTGAACATTAATTTATGGAGTTCTCTGAAGACTGAATGCCATGCCTTTTAAAATAAAAATGTTTAGTACAGTAATAAATCACATTTAAAAACAGATAACTCTTTACTTAAAATATGCTGATTTTAAATTCATTTTAATTAAAAATAAATCATAGTTAATAAGTTAACATGAAATATTATTTTTTCCCAAAACAAAATGCTCTAGTATCGTTATAATTTCTCAGTGAACTGTGAAAGATAAAATTTGCAAGAAAACATGTTAAGAAAAATGAAAAAGATACAATTTTCAATTACTTAATTAAACTCATTGAATACAATTACTCTACATTCCCAATATACATACAATTTTCTTTGTTTTCAAATTTTATCTCCTAAGCATTCTGATAGAAATTTTGACAATTTTTCTGATGCAATCAAAATTGGACCAAAATAAAGCTAACTATAATAGAATTGTTTTGATACTTCGGGAGTATTCCAATTTAACTTATGCTATAGAAAATAACATAATTTTTTTACGTACTCCATGTTAAGGGAAGTGTAAATCCCACCTTTATTGGTTTTATCGGATTTTAGAAATTAATTTAAAGAGAAAATGCAGTTTTCAATCCTCATTTGTTTGATAATTTCTTTTTCTAGAGTATAAATCAATTTATCTGTTAATAAATATTTTGTGTAGTTTTATTGGTCATAAGTAATAATTAGGTATGCACTACATGAATTTTATTGAATGTATGGTAATTTTAATATGTGGCTTTGAACTATATACATAAGCATTTCATTTCATAAGATGGCATATTCTTATACTTCATTTGACTGAAGATATTTGATCATGCAGTTACGACAATAAAAAATGATGTCTTCACTCACAATATACAATTTCAATGAAGGAAACTTACCATCTGTTTCTGAAAATTTTTCTTGATTCTGTTTTTTTTTTTTTTTTTTTTTTTTTAATTTCATGTTTATTACCTGGATCTTAAAAGGCTCTTTTAAATATTTCATATGAGTCCCATCACAAGTATAATAGTGTTGCATTTACACTAATGTAAATCAATAAGATAAAGTTACACATATTACAAAAAATGTTATTACTATGATACCTTTAATATGATATTTAAATTATTATGATAATAAATATTGTATTATTAATTTATGTGATTGTTTATAACCGTATGTCATTTTTTTGTATTAAAAATATTTCTGTTTTCTTTAGACTAAAACCATTTCTACGTACAATACAGTTAAATATCTAACTTGCAGGTGGTTATCAAAATAATGGAGAAACCTTCAATTTATAAAGAATTTTTAATGAGTATGTTTTAGTGCCAACTTTAGTTTCTATTACAGTTTGGATTCCCCTAATAATCGAATCATACAAGTGCTGAGTAGAGTATATCGAGATCATGGAGATGATGTGAACATTCTAGAACAAATGTCAATAGAGTATATTAATTCTGTATCAAATGCACTAAAATGAACCATAATGATTCAACTAAAATGAAGACGGGAAACACCCAAGGGTGATGTTTTACTTCATCCTCGTGTTCCTAAAAAAATTGAGTAAGCAAGTCCTGCGGCATTGATAAGTGCATTATCATCCTGGGAAATTACATCCTCTTCAGGAAACGAAGTTTTTTATAGGATGGACCTGGTTAGCTTCTATTTCTCTGCATTTCTTCCAGTGATCCTTCCTTTCAGGAATATGATTAATTCCTCAGAAAATCATGACATGGTGGCCAATTCAAGATATTGGTGGCCAATTCAAGATATATCAAGACAGATCTACCTCAACGCTTAACAATTGAAATTAGATAATCACAATTTTTCAAATGTCCTATAAAACGTATACCCATCCTGTTATAGAGAAAAGTGAAAAATCGTTTGTCGCATTATATTACTTTCTTCCACTTTTGAATCAACTAGGTTTTATGAGTATGACACTATTAAAGACATTTTGGCATTGACGTCTGTGACAAGTAGCTTGAGAATTGCTGCTCTCGTGTTTGTTTGTGAAGGTGTCCTCTATTGTAATCATCGCACTAGTGAATCTGGTTGCTAATTGAACTTTCTTATAGTTCTTCACTTTTTTGACATTCGTCTCTAAGAAAATCCATCTCTTTGATTTAGTCTCTATAAAACTTGCAGAACCTCAATAAAACTACCTCATACTACAAAAGAATATAGATTTCTATCTGTAAGAAACTGGTAGCTATTTTTATTTTTAATTTTTATAAAGCGCGTTCAAAAATTTTAATTATACTAACAGATGTTTAAATAATTTTGATAACCATTTGTGTTGTTCTGTTAACAAACTGACTGTTAATAATTTTATGTAATGATCTCATTTTTAAAGTTACATAAAAACATGTGAATTTAAACACTTAAATATGGATCGTTTGCAAACTCAACTAATACAATTAAATAGTTAATTTTTTGATTATTCAGTTTACCGAAAAATATTTAGTTTAAAGCAATAAAAGTATATTATTTGACATAATAATTGCACATATTTTTCCGGTGTTAAAGTGCTTAACATTTATGTGATAATACGTATAACTACTGTCAGTTCTTTTTTTAAATTTAAACTCTCATAATTTTAAAAGTTTACTTTGCGAAACTTTATTTTCTCTATAATATACCAACAGTCCCTTTACAAAATTTTAACAAGGAGTTTGTTTTTCGTTTTTTTCAAAAAGACTTGTGACTTTCATAAAATATTTCATAAAAATTGTAAAAAGGTAAACGTCACTTAATCACATCATAAATATAATAGAAGGAGTTATGGTGTAAATAAATCTCCATATACATTAAGATATCCTCAAGTGTAAGTAATTATTATTCATAAGAAGCTCGCTTCCAAAATATGATAACAAATACTGCAGGATCCGTGACTCATCTCACAGCAGAGGAAATCTAGTACATATTTGAGTACCACAACGATTCTTAACATCTTCCTTAAGAGACGACCTTCTTGTTTCGTCCCAGGACAAACTTCGCTTCATGTTTGATTAGCTCGTTAAGTGACGACAAAATTAATCAATTTAATTATGTGCTTCTATCACTGCGGTTTGCAACCCTCGTGCATACATACAACTCTGAAATGAAGAGGCGTTGTCATTAATTAACTCATTAAATCAATGCCTTTTTTCTTAACCACTGCCTTTTCTTCACTGAAAATGACAGAGAAGGAATTAAGTTTGCGTATATTCAAAATTTTTCTCCCAGTTTGCTGTAGAAAATAAATTTAAATCATGAGAATTTTTCGCTTTCAGAACTACAAAATACGAAGTTTATTTTTAAAATAAAATGATGTTTATAATACCTTTGATAATTGGTTTAGTATTAGCATATATAAAATATTAAATTAATTTCAATTAGTATGTAACCTTTATATTTCACATTTCTTTGACAAATAAACTGAGATTTAAAGAAAAGATTTAGATATATTTGAAACTCATTTTTTGATGTTAAGTTCTTTGTGTATGAATAATACATTATAATATTTGAAATTAAATAAAGAGTAACAAAAATGCATTATATTATTTGTGTATTAGTCAGAAATTTTTTTTCCTCAAACAATTTTATTTATTTATTTTTTGCAGAAAAAGAATAATTAACTAGTTATTACATTATCTAAAATGGAAAAGCTCATAAACTATAAATGTTATTTACAACTTTATCAAAAATCAATTCTTTAAAAAGAGAGAAAATGTTAATAAATACTCATAAATAATAATCCTTAAAATATGAAATTTTAAGTTAATTTTTCAACTACAAACTTTTGTTGATGGGATAGTTTAAGCAATTTGGCATCAATTTAAAATTCCTTCACTTACAGCATTTATTTTAAAAAAGCGTTGGGACCTATGATTCATATATTTAACTAAAAATTGGATTTGAATTGATTGAATGCAATATTTTGTATTTTAAACTTAAGAAGATACCTCTCTTTTGTGTCTCAGTCACACATTAAATGGATATTTCAGTTTAAAATTTACACTTTTAGAAGACAAAAAAATAACGAGTCTTAATGCACATTACATTATGTTATATTCCGGTTAAAATTTAGTTTTAATAAAATAGGTAAACAATAGAAGTGAAAACAACACGTAAAAGCTTACTTTATACATCTGGGAGCATGATCAGGTCATGATCAGGTAATCATTGAATTTATATCGAGAATTATTAATAAATATTGTAGCATCGAATCTATAACGAAATGTTGCATGAATAGAAATATTAGAGGGTAACTAAATTTCACAGACACAATTCCAATGTCAAGAAAATGATATTTGAGAATGTAAAAGGTCATGGCCAAGAACAATGCATTCAGTTTATCCATTGTTTAATACTACCACCAACTAAATACGCTTGATCTTATGACTGAGTTCAATATTATGTTAAATGAATAAGAAAGAGAAAATTTGTCTGGTCAACCTCTCTTTGATAAACTTTATATGCGTCTCAAAGACAGAAAGCTCTGAATAACAATTATAGTGGAACGATAGAATCATTAAAATGTTTTTGTTTCAGTACATTTATTAGATTTAAGCTCTTTTTTTAAAGGTAATGCAAGTGTTTTAATGCCCAAAAGAAGCAAGAAACTGAGTAGGGTAATATTTGTTAAGATGAGTTTTGGACATTGGTTAAATATTATGAAAAATTAAGAAAAACTAAAAATTCTTTAATTTCATAGTAGTAATGGGATATTCTAAGTTTGTTTCTCTTTTTATTATGTTATTTAAAATTATTAGAATATTGAGAAGTGTATTTAAGAGAATTATCACGAACTGTGATTCTTAATAATTTTTATGTAGTTTATTCTGCTTAAAAATTACAATAAGAATGTTCTACATGTTATATAATTCTTACATGTTAAGCATATGTGATGAAGTGCATTCTAATGCAGCGAGAACAATTTGATTAGAGAGTTAGAAATTCTTCTTAGTTTTTCTTTAATAGCTATGAGATATTGGTTAAATCAGATAGTTATATCTATATACAGGGTATCCCAAAAGGTCATTTCCAAACGGCACATATGGCTGTGTCAGGTCATGAGGAAGCAGAATAACATAGGAAAGGATGGTCGGAAACATGATCGTAATCCGCTGGTGGATAAGCATTTTCAGAGGCAAGCGCGGATCATTTGAAGCTCTGCCGTGGCAGAGAAAAGATGAACCTGTACAGCAATGCAAAATTGGCAGACATGCATTACGTGTATGGAGCTGTAGATGACAATGGATGAGTAGCGTGGTAACCATGTATTAATAATGGTTCCCGAACCGAAGTAAACCCTACCATAGATTGTTCGGACAATTACATCGCAACAGGCATCACAGCTGATAAGAGCAATTTTGAGTACTAAAAATGAGTTTTAAACATTTTTCATTTCCATTTGGTACTGATTCATTGTAAAGTAATGATTTTTTACACCATTTGTTATCTTTTCTTTGCGTGATGGTCACAATGCAATTTCATTGTCACAATCGAGTTTCCAACCCCCCCCCTTTCCTATGTAATTCTGCTTCCTCATGACCTGACACAACCTTTTGGAGTACCCTGTATATATATATTAGGTTGAAGAAAAAGAAATCCATTATTTTTACGTGAACTTTATGTAACTTCTTTTGGATTGCTTTGTAAAAAGGTTTAAAACAGCTTTCATGTAGATTTTTAGGTCTTGCGCGTTACGACTGCTGACATGAGGATAACTTCGATCATTTTTGATATTTTATAGACATTTTCGACGATGCTGTATCGATATGCGAGGTGTATCTCTAACATCAAAAATACCCGAACGGAATCGACGAAACAAAAATTGTACGTAACTGGTTGTTACAGTCTTATATAGGACGATAAACACCTTTCATAATTTTAGCCAAACGGCTATGTTTTTCGCCGTTACAAGAGAAAAACGAAAATGTATCGAATTTTCTGTTTGTTGTCTTCCATTTTTAAAATCTTGTACTCGTAACTGAATTAATCAAACAAAAAACCGCAAGAGGATATTTTAGTGTCAAATGTCACCTTTCCAACAAAATCTGAAATTGTTTGATAGATACCTCACGAGATATCGATCACAACTGACGTCTACCGAAAAAATAATGGATTACTTTTTCCCCAAACTAATATATAACTCGTAGATCGGAATTTCCTGCCTTTTTATTCTACATTCTCGGTATCTTTGAATCTAAGGATACTAAACAATGACTGATTTTTGAATTATCTTTGCTCCATATATGTCTACATACATTTCATTTAAATCTAAACTAAGTACAACATTTTGTAATTATTTCTTTCATATCGTTAATCTATTACCTTTTTTATTCAAATCATATTAGGAAACGTCTAGGAGGCATTCTGTTGTCACTATAATTAATAGAACACAGTAATAAATTACTTTTTATGACTGGCAAGTTTCTAATACTGATATCGAATGAATAATTATAATCCAAACTTATCGTTTTTCTTCTAACGTTTCTCTGTGTCTTAGAATTACTTTTTAAATTTTCTTTTTAACATTTACAGATACAAATTATCAATCAGTCACTTAATTATCTGGTGAAACCTTTAATATGGAGGTACTCATTCTCTAGATTAATATTACAAACAAAGATATAATATGAAAGAAAGCATGTGAGTATAATAGCACTTTATTTCATTTAGTTTTCTTATTTCTTTAGGCTCTTTTCCATGAAAATCTAAAGATATGTAATGCTCCTCAATGAGTTCTTTTAACTGAATCTGCGCAATAATTTAATTCTATTCTTATGAAAAACTTTCTAAAATAAAATCAACTTAGAGAAAAGCAGTTCATTTCGAACTTCATTTCACAATTTAGATAATTAGATTTTTATATTTGGTGAAAGAGTACGTTTCATATCAGGAATTATACTTGAATAGAAAAATGGAATTAAATAAGGCAATTCAACATTGCAAAAAATATTTAGATTGAATTGGTTTCAGTAATATACCCTGTAGGAATTGTTTGTCTTATATATCAGCAATAAAACACTTAATTTTTGAAATTTTCATGAGAAAAAGTTTCTAGGATTATCTTTAGGGAAAAAAGTAATTTTAATTAGAATTTACATTTATCTTCACCATTGTTTAGATTATTTTGAGTAAAATATAAACTCAACAGAAATAAGTGTGTTACATTGGAAATTAATTAAAATTTTCTATTAAAATTTATTTTAAGTATTCTACACTACTGGCCATTAAAATTGCGACATTCTACAGACGTGAAATTTATACGAAAGGAAGAAGGTGCTTTGATATGCAAATGATTGGCTTTTCAGCGCATTCAGACAAAGCAGGCGCCAGTAGCGACACCTACAATGTGTTTAAATGAGGAAATTGTTCAGCCGGTGCCTCATACACAAATTGCATTTGAACGTTGTTGCCTGGTAAAAAGTTGTTGTGATGCCTCGTGTAATAAGGAGAAAAGCGTACCAGAACGTTTCTGACTTTGATAAAGGTCGAATTGTAGCGTACCGGGATTGCGGTTTATCTTATCGCAGTATTGCTGCTCACGTCGGTCGAGATCCAATGACTGTTAGCAGAATATGGAATCGATGGGTTCAGGACGGTAATACGGAACGCCATGCGGGATCTCAACGGCCACCTATCACTAGCTGCCGAGAAGACAGCCATATTATCCGCATGGCCGTAATGGATCGTGCAACCACGTCACGAGCCGTGAGTCAAGAAACGGGGTCGTTTGGAAGACAACAAGTGTCTGCACGAACAGTTCGATGACGTGTGCAGCAGCATAGACTCTCAGCTCAGAGACCATGACTGCGGCTTCCCTTGACGCTGCGTCATAGACAAAAGCCTCTTCAATGGTGTTATCAACGACGAAACTGGGCTCACGAATGGCGAGACGTCATCTTTTCAGATGAATCCAGGTTCTGTGTACAGCATCATGATGGTCGCATCCGTGTTTGGCGGCATCGTGGTGAACGCACACTGGCAGCGTGCATTCGTCATCGTCATACTGGCCCATCACCTGGCGTGATGGTATGGGTTGCCATTGGATACACGTCTCGGTCACCTATTGTTCGCATTGGCGGTTCTTTGAACAGTGCACGTTACATTTCTAGTGTGTTACGACCCGTGGCTCTACCCTTTATTCGAGCCCTGCGAAACCCTACGTTTCAGCAGGATAATGCATGACCGTATGTTTCCGGTATTGTATGGACCTTCCTTGATACGGAACATGTTCGGCTGTTGCCCTGGCCAGCACGTTCTGCAGATCTTCCACCAATAGAAAACGTCTGGTCAATGGTTGCCGAGTGACTGGCTCGTCACCAAATGCCAGTCACGACGGTTGATGAACGGTGGCATCGTGTTGAAGCTGCATGGGCATCGGTACCTGTACATGCATTCCAATCACTGTTTGACTCAATGCCCAGGCGTATAACTGCTGTTATTACTGCCAGAGGTGGTTTTTCTGGGTACTGATTTCTCAGGATGTATCCAGCCAAATTTTTTGAAAATTCAATCACTTGTTATTTCTAGAATAATATATTTGTCAAATAAATATCATTTTGTTATCTGCATTTCTTCCTGGTGTAGCAATTTTAATGGCCAGTAGTGCATTATTAAAACGCATACTGATTAGTTTTTAAAAGGAATTGGTTTTTACTTTTTTATACATCTATTAAACATTGTGTTTTTATTTGTTTAAGAAGATATTTTTAGAAGGCATCCTTAAGCTTTTAAATGGTTTTTAATAATGTGTTTCCAAGTTATAAATCTTCATTCCAGATTAAAATAATAACTATCAGCTGTGAAATATTTTCTTTATTTTTCGATTAATTTCCATGATACATCAATGAGTTTTAAATATACCAATGTGTACAATCAATTATTTTTAAATTTAATCATTAAAGCTTTTAAATATAAACTGCTTGGAAAAAGCTTAAGTAGTTTTACAGTTCTAGAAAATTTTTGTTTAAAGTAAATTTGAAATTTTAGAGTAATTTTTGATACTATTTTTTATTATAGTTTATTTGGTACTCAATGGTCATTTCTTACAGAAGTGGGAACAACATTTTATAAGTCGATATGTGAAGGAAAAGCAATTATTTTAACTAGCTTTAGTGTTTTTCATCATTTCACATCTAGTTCGCAGAGTTCATAATTGGCCCTAGACTCCACCGTGTGTTTAATTAGTTTGTATTCTATCAGAGAAAAACTTCCGCCTGGAAAAATTCAAAAATTTAGAAGAACACACTTCTCACTGAAAATTTGGTTTAAAGTGAGAAGATGAAGTTCTACAATCTAACACATGAAAGTGTAAAAATTAGACTATAATTTATTTAACATTACCTCAAAGGGATGTTTAATAAATTATAGTCTAATTTATATTATATATTATTATAATCTAATTCGCGAAATAAAATCATATATAAATTAATTAAAAAAGAAATGAATGAGGTGTGTTTGAATGCTTCAAAATTTCCCTTAGATATGAAATTACAAAATGTCAAATTGACATTTTTATTTCGTCCTCTGGTGCAGTTCCGATTGTAGACATAGGAAAATGTAAATTCACATTTACTAAAGTGAACAGAAATGATACCATTTCAGAATAGAAAAAATACAGTTAAGTTTTGAAAATATTTTGAACTTAACTATATTTTTCAATTTAATTATCACAATTATTGACTGAACAAAAACTGGATTGAACATATTATATATTTATAAAATCTGAAAGTTATTGGAACGGTTCGTTTCCAGAAAAGCTTAAAAGTCTTTTTGTTCGTCTTTTCATTAATACTGCATTGATGAATACATTTTTTTTTTAATTTTTGAAAATTTATTGTTTGTGTTTAGTGCAGAGATCATGTTTTTGTCTTTACTAATGCCTTGTCCATTCCAAATGCATTGGGAAGCAGATAAAAATGACACGATATCAATATTTATTAACATCTTTTCTAAAATTAATTTTTAAGCATTCTACACAGTCTTCAATTTATTTTTAATTTATCTGTACATGATATATCATTTCATGTGGTGAAAAAAAGTATCTTAAACAAAGTTAAATAAAAAGCATTAAATATTGTTACAAAATAATGAATATTATATTTTCCAAATTCCAATTTTTACAATAAGCAGGTATATTTTTTACAGAAGCCTCGGCACACGAAATCTGCTGTTTGCCTCCATGGTGAGAGAATATATCTTGAAATAAAATTCTTTAATTTCGTCAATGTTTCTTATACATAGCATGCTTTAATACGAATATAATTTTATAAATTTAAGTAAACTATTGAGATAAAAATATAATATTAGTATGATGCTTCAACTGTAAAGTTTCAATGTACTTTAATTTAGAAATCGTTATATGGCAACTTTTGTATCATGACAAATAAAATTTGGACATAAGTTTAACATTTCAACTTTTCTAACACAATTTATTTGGACATACGCAGTATAGAAATATAATAAATTTTAACTTGCGTAACGCATTCTATCACTACAATTAAAGCATATTATTTCACTCCCGTATATTCTAGTTTATAGCAAGTCCCTCTGCAAACGGTATTATCCATTGATTAGTTGAATGAATTTTAAGTTTATTCATGTACATAATACAATTAATTAGATTTTGTCGGAATTAAATTTCTACCAATTCCCCTAGTATCTATATTTAGAAAGATTACCTTGTCATTTCTGCTTCAATAGGTAACAGTAATTGTAACCATAAGTGCAATAAATTTTTACAATTAATTTATATGTCTTATATTATTAAAAGCTAAGCTTTAACAATAGATAAGAATATAATTACATGATTTGATTTTAAAGAATTTATGACAAGTCTCCGAAATGGAGTCCAAATTGTATCATGAATCAGCTTTCCGGACAAAATTGCTTCAATTAGCTCAAATACTAAAACTCTTTTTGACATAATGAAATTAAATTCATATAATTTTCAGAATTTATTAATGATATGCATAAATATTAAATATCTTGTGTGTAAAATTACCTTTAATCTGTTTTATTTCTTTGAGTGAAGCATCTAATAAAAATTAAAATTCTCAAGTGGAAAGTTATTTACATATTTATTTTAGTTCAGCACGAGACAATTTTTCATAAATATTTTACAAATATAATGTATAAATAAATTATACTTTTTGCAACGAAACGAATACCTAAAAATAGCATTTAGATAGAAATATTTTGTTTAAATTACTACAAGAAAAAGGAATTTTTCCTCAAAAAAGTAAGTGATGTAAGTTTCAATGAAACAAAAAACAAGGAATTCAATAAAATTGAAAGCACTCAAAGAAAAAATGTGTAATAAGCCGTTTCGCAATAAAATCTTCATTAAAGAGCCTTTCCAAATTATTTTATTGTTTTTTGAAACTTCGAATTTCTCAACGAAATCAGTTCGTTTTTAGATCATATCCTTTATTTAGTTAATAAAAATCCTTTAATATTTATAAACACAGCAGTAAAAGAAATTTTATTCTACTCTTTTTTACTTTTTAAATATAAATACTTATTATCATAGATTTTGATAAGAGTGGTCCTATATCCAGCACATTTTTTTTGCTTATGTTCGTGATGAAGTCAGCAATTCGGTTTTCTGACTCTTCATACTTCTTAACGTAATGCCGTTGTAAAGTGCTTAAAAGTTTTCTTTTCGAGAGGAATTTTTATCTAAGTATTTACTAGTCACAAAATGAAAGCCTGAAACGTTTCAAAGCTCTCATTCTAACAGGAATTCCATACACGACGTAGAAACTCCCCATTTAAATATTATTCTTGTGTTTACTCCAGATAATTGAAGTGCATTTCTGTGCTGTTACGACTAAACTGTCAGGATTATTCTTATCCAATATTTCAAATGAAAATTTATTCCAATAAATCTTAGTAGATCAAGATAAAAAGAGAGATAATTGGAATATTCACTGTAACAACAACATATTTGGATAATTAAAATGGAATGTTCATATTATGGGAATGCCGAGACTAATAAAATTTTATATTCACTGAAGTAATCAAGAGAAATACAGATAAAGTAAGATGCATATGAGTATGTCAAATCAAATAAGCATTTTATAACTTCAAAATATACCAATCCTTAAAACATTTATTAAGCGAAATCATCAGGAACATTAAGCATATTGCATAAAAATATATAAATTACTTATTAGCATATAATAATATGAGAATTTAATAAATGTCGCAGATAGATGTTAAGGAATGAAAATAATAGTTTTAATTAAGTAAAATGAGTTTTAATGAATAATTGATTAATTTATGGTATTTACTGCATCATGATTTTATTAATAAAATTTTTAACTATGATAATAATTAAAACTATCCGAAGTTATAGTTATAAATTTTGCTTCATAAAAATTAGATTTACTATAATTTTATTAATATCTGGATTAATGATATCTATCAAATTTAAAAATATAAAATAACTAAATTTTGAAATGCATAACAAAAATGCCTTATAAGTAAAATGAAATTAAAGTGAAGCTAAAAGTAGGGAATATATGTGATATTAACATTTAATCCATTTAAATATGTAATTACTGTGTATTTCAATAAGCTGCAAATTTTACATACAATGTCTGATCCGTTTTCGTGTTTTTAATGAAATATAAATAATGATTCTTTACTAAAAATATTACAAATTCATTTTACTACAGATAAAAAAGACTTGTATTCTTGCCATTTTTTCCCAAGCAAACATTTCTATCAAAGATATTTTATAAACTGACTAAAAGAATCTCTTCGAAAAAATGCGTCATTCTAATGTAGCTTAAATATGGACAATCGCAGAAAAGATATTTTGCTCAAAGTTAATGTAATGTTAAATGAATCTCTTGACTCAAGTAAATTTTAGAACAATAAAGATCTAAACAAGAATGACATTAATATGGGTAATTATCAAAATAACTTTATTAATTGAATTTCCATTGACTTCCTTGGTATTTTATTGAAAATATTCCTTTGTATGCCAAATTAAATAAATTGTAAATTAATTAAATAACAAAGAATTTTTAAAGATTTATAATTTTTAATAATGAAGTAAACAGATTAACTACTATTTTAAGCTGCTTACATCTCTTATTCTTGATGTATTATCAAACCTTTATGTATTTTTAAATGAAACCAAGAGTTCTGATAGTTAACATTCTTGAAAAATTAGTGATAACTATTCTTAGTTAGCAACTAAATATCGAAACTACGCATTTGAGATTCTCATTCTTTTTACATTATCTTAACTCGACACTAGACTTGCAGATATGAAAAGTAATGTTATTATGCTAGCGTGATCAAAGTATTTAGTTCATATATTAACATATTAGTTTTAATATTGTTAATTATCATATTTTACCCAAATATTGTGTATGTAGTTTTGGGAAAAAATAAAATGTTTCGAAATATTAAAATTTTTAATGAAAAAATACAAAAGTGTTGGAAAAAACTGAACTCAGTGTTACGACAATCCGTGTGAAGACCAAGGCCCAAATCTGTTTCCCTGACCTAATTTGAAGCCCTTAGTTTTATCAACTTAGTAAAGAGATAAAAAACTAAGTTGACCTTGTCCAGCCTTGGAGATTGAACCAGGGACCTGTGATTAAGCAGCATGTGCCTTAGCTTCGTAATAGAAAATGAACAAATTTTATCACATGTCCACTTTATATTTGCATTTATAATATTTCTTGTAAAATTGAAGTCTAATGTGGTACTGCTCTCGAGTTTAATATATTATTCTATTCCCGAATCTTCCGTAGATATTTTCTATAATATACAAAATAAGTTAAAATACCTTTAATATATGAGGAATGGATAAACTCATTACACACGATATCAATCCAACATTTCCCCATGGTTCAAAATTATAAAGATGTAAGCTACTTTTAGAGCATTCAATTGGAAGAAATTGTGTATCCAAATTGAATGTAATAAAATAAAGCATTAAAATATGCTTTTTAAATTGTAAACTTCAACGCATGCGTAGTTTGAATTTAAAAATCAGAAGAACCAAATACGGTGTAATGAGGCATTTTATCAACTTAAATTTAAATTTACAAAATTTCAAAAAAAGGCAAACAATTTTATGGCACTCAAAATTAATACAATTTTTAGAAAACATTTCAAATTAGGAATATAGAAGTATAAAAATTGATTTCATATAGATATTTAAATTTGTACAAAGAAATAGCTGAATAAGGATCAAAACAAAAGAACATAAACTGTGTACAAATTTGATGCACAAAATAATTTATTTTTTATAGAAATTCCATGTAAGATATACTAGGCATTCTAAAAAATTAAAAACAAAGTTACTTAAAAGCTTTACAGCAAGTAATTAAAACACAACTCATAGTTGAGGAACTTATCATTTTAACCAATTAGATGTTGACGTAATATAATAATTCGATATCATATGTATCGATAATTTTTCATCCGTTCTAAGAATTATTTTATTGCTAAATTTTTCATTATAAATCATCTTCTAATCCAATGATCCTCATATTGCAATCTTCATAAGCTTATAAAGATTATCCTTAAAACAAGAAACAAATAATAATATGTTGAGTTAATAATAATACTATGTTGAGGTATTGTTATTCACAACAATCATTAGAAATTATCTGAATGGTACAAAATATAATAACAAATACAATTTTAGTTGTTATAATATTTTGTATCTACTGTGATACTTAACAATGTAGAAAGAATTCAATTGTATTGCGTTATATTTAGGTACTAAAATATATGTCTCAACCTACCAGATATAAAAAAAATCTATCTGTTACATAGTTAGAAACAAATGCTTAAATTAATCTCCGAAACATCCATTAAATTATCAATAAAAAATGAAAAAAAAAAACTCAGACTCAATTCAATGTTACATCAGAATGAACTTTCTATAAATGCATGTTTTATATAATTAATATATTTCAAGGTCATAAATATAGTCTGTGGTACTCAATTTGGAAAAAGGAAAAAAAAAGAGCTGTAAAAAGCATTTTATAAAGTAAAAACTGAATGAGACTAAATAAGAATAAATATAATGAAATATTCAATATTCAACATATTTTCAAAACATTCAAATATTTAATGTCAATATAAACTTTAAATATTAAAATTTTAAAAGTTGCTTGCACAGGGGCAAATCATTTGATGTCATAGAATTCAACATACTTAATAATCTACGTGAAACCAACAACTGTTCATGGAACATTTTTTGTTTAAATTTGCAAAATTTATAATTTACTAAATACAATTGTATTATTAAAATTTAAATTAACTTTATTTGAAATCTTGTATATTGAACTTTAAATAATTTTCCCGCACAATTTTATTAGGTTAATTATTTATTTATAAACTTTGTAAAATGTGTTTGCAATTAAACTTCTACAGTTTAATTCTTTATGTAGCATCATCGTCTATTATAACAACTTGATTTTATAGAATTGTATTGTTTTAATGACAGTTAAACTGTTTATTATTACTTATACGTGATTTTTTTTTATTTTCGTGTAAACTTATTAAACAGGTGTTCGGAAAACAACTTGCTTCCACAAATATTTAACTACTCATGCAAATAATCGATTTGAATTACATAAAGCACACACGCGGAGTTCTTTAAAAAGAAACAATGGATAATTACTTTTTCGTTCTGAACAAATATTATTCAATCAGATCGAATTCTTAAAACAACTCATGTGTGATATAAGTCACGTTGTGTGGAAGGGATTTATGACCTTGATTGTGTGAGAAGCCTTGCTCTAATTCTTTGTCAATAACATCAACTTTTGATAGCCTAATGAGGATACATCATTTATATTGCTAGTTCCGTTCCTTTTTTTAAAGTTAAAACATAAAAATCATCTCAATACTGGTAGCCACTTAAAATGTATTTGTTTTACCCTCAATTTTTATTCAT
>JAPDSC010138310.1:826532-891834 GCA_026290005.1 Latrodectus geometricus
TTAATTGAATGATCAATAACAGTAATGTGAAACATGAATCTCTAAAATATTGCTTCTAAAATTTTCCTCATTGTTTTTATGAAACATGAATGCTTCGATTGCAGTAAATAAAAAAATTTACAGACAGATGTTTATGTTGTTTGTTTTGTCATTGAAGAATCAGGCAGTCTTTTTGTTCAATTACAATCCCACATCTTAGTTTTTCCAAAAATAACTATAAATGTTAACCAACGTCAGCATTTTGCGATGCTTATTTAGTTGTGCAGTGAAAAATCTCTTCATTTTATTGTGTGGGTAACTTGCACGTGTTGCTACAAAAATTTACATCTGGTGGTGATATATTGTGTTATTTTTTATCATTTCAGAAATCTTGATAGCATTATTCTTGATATCATTAGAAGTTTCACTATTCCAAATATTTTTCTGTTCGGACTAACAGAACAGCCTCCAGGGTTTTTTGAGTAGCGGAAGTTTAATTTCGATAACTCTGTATTTTTACAAATCCTTACTTAGAGATTTAAAAATACTGCCATTTTGTTTCCTTATTCTTTTATGATTGCTATCACTCAGAAAGTGCCAATTTACATACATTAAGGTTGCTGAGAGGGATATTGCATTTCTGCTTTCCGATTACACACAGTTGAGTTGAGTGCTTTGGTGCTTTATAAGTGCTTAAGTTTGCTTATGATTTGTGTTTTATACAAGAAAAACTAATTAACCATTTAATGTTATCTGAATACTCATTGAAGATGGTGATTCTTAATATAGTATTACATTGAAATTCTGTACTAGTTCAAATGTATTTAAATAAGATTCATGGTTGATGGATTTTAAAAATATGTTTAACTACGAGGAGAAATTTCTGACGACGATCTTATAAGGTTTCTTTAATGACAATTTCTTATCCTAAATCTTTACTCTAATTTATAAGGTCCATTGAAAAAATTAATTAACTGATATAACATTCATTGAAATAAAACAATATAAATATGTTTTTAATATTTATTATTTTGTGTTTACTATTTACTTATTAACATTTTAATATTCATTATTTCGAACAGTATTTATTTTATCATCTTAATTATTTAAGTTTAGCTATATGTAGGTAAAATTATAAAATTTTCACAATTTTAAATGTTACATAAAGAATCAAAAATTTTACACAATTTCCTTTTATAAATTACTTACAGAGATTTAATTATTAAATAAATAAAAATAAAAATTTACAAACATAGAAAAATTAATTTATGTTATAAAATATTATCTTATTTTCTCTATGATGAAACCTAAATGTATTAAACTTATGAGCCGAAATGTGTGTATTTTAGTTTTTACTTGCATTTCTCATCTAGTATAACACAAGTCTTCTCACAAATTCTTCTACCAACCATTTTAAGAACATCATGTTTTTTAAATTATTTATTCAAAAAATAAGGCAATTCTTTGTATAGATAATGAGTATTATGATGATATATAAATAATGATTATTTATATGATATATAAATAATGTTCAAAATATGAAATTTCAATGCATGTGAATTTTTAATATTAATTAATTCCCAAATTGTTTCTGTGGAAAAATTGTATTTATGTTCATGTGAGAGAGAAACAAAATAACAAATATAAAAAATAGTCAAAAGCATTACCTTTTACAAGAGCTCATTTTTTAATGTTTTAACTTTTACTACTAACCACTTGAGTAATTAATGACTTCAAATAAAAGAAATACATAATAACCAACCAAATGCACTGGGTGTCTAACCAACAATATATTTTCAATAAATTTAATATTTATAATTTAATATTTGTATGTACAAAATATTTTAAAATGATATTTATAAAAGCATAATTCTACACAACTAATTTATCAATGAAAGTTAAAAAAATTTATTTTCCCATTGTTTTATATATATATATATATATATATATATATATATATTATTTATGGTATATGTCAAAAATAAAAGCATTGCTGAAAATGGAAATGTCGTGTGAGTTTCATTGGTTATTTAATTCTCATTATATCTATTATATCAAAATATATTGTGAGGAAAAAATAATCTGTAAACACACGTACCTGTAAATATAATCGTACGCACGTAAATTTAAGAGTTGACAGTTCTTATAAATTAATAAAAGTTTTAAAAGCTTTTTTTTACGTTAAAGAAACAATTCGGAAATATGGCAGTGAGACTAAATCAGTGCACCGAACAAGAAAGAGAAGTACTTCAGGAGAACCATTTAACAATAACCTCCTAATGAGAGAGAGAGCTTCACACACTCCTTTCAAGCAAGAGGGACTTTCTTCATGTTTAAAAAACGATATGAATGAAAAATTCTAAAATGCGGAATGAGTATTATATTTGCGAAAATTATTATCACATCTATTTCCTCAAGTGCAGAAATAACATTAAGAAATTCAAAGAACATTGTGAGTTTCTCTTATTGTGTAATGAAAATTTCGCATAAAATCATAATATTTATAAAAAAAAATAATTCAGTTATATCAAAATTTAAAAGCTTTATATTCTATGATTTTAAAAAAAATAAATTTTTGAATTCATCATTAAAGATCCATGTCACTCGGTTACAAAAATTAGAATTGAAAAATTAGCCAATAGCATTACACACCGTATGTACACAACTTTTTTAATGTTTAAAGTGAATGTAGTAAATTCTTATTGAAAACATGAGAGTATTGGCAGCTAAGCTATTGCGTTTTGTCAGTCATATCAGCTGAAGCTTTATCAGATAAATGTAAAGATTCATCCTGCTGTCACTCTGCCAAAATGTCAAGTAAGATTGCTTCTTTGAAAATATATATAATATTTTATTTATCATTTTTAAGATAAATATATAGATAGATAGATCTAAGACATTTTAAAAGATAAATATAAGAAATTGATGCCCAAAATGGATAAGAATTGTAAAATAAATTTGGTTGTGTATTTCTCGGTCACATTTTCGCATAATCTCCAAATATGTTTTGTAATTTATCTGAACTGATGACCAACTTCCTTTAATTGGCTTATTAAAAATCCCATCTCTGCCCGTTCAACCAGTTTTTAGTAATTATTTCCACAGCACACCTTAATGGAAATAGAATCTTAAGTATGAAGTGGATCTCTCTTAAGCCAGATAACTATTCTTATAATTCAAATAAAAACAGTTTTTGATTTTAAGAAGCAGCATAATGTTTAACATACCGATCAAAGGTTATAATGTTACTCAACAGCTCTTTTAGATGAGGGTATATTTTTAAGCTTATTTAAAGAATCACGACCACATCTTCAAATGACAACACTTTTACGATTTCTTTTATTATTTTTGTTGTTTTGTCGAATCTAGCATTTTATAAACACATAAAGTCTTATATTTGTCCTTCAAGGAATAATTATTCAATGAAGAGTAATTATATATATATATATATATATATATATATATATATATATATATATATAATTTTTATATATATATGTATATATACATTTTCGTTTAGGTATTGAAAAATAATTGCTTTCGAATGAAAAGATTAAGGAAATATAATATTTTTAAAAGACAAAATTTTTAATAGTTTTATAAGATTAAAGACGCAAAATTATAAACGTACATTAAATATTTATAATAAATGTGTGCATCAGCCAATATGTACTTAAATATTATATGTAACAAGAATTTAAAAAAATAAATTTCAGTCTATAAAAATATGTTTTAATTAATTATCAAGTTTATGAAGATTACATTTTAAGCAATAGGGCTGAAGCTTCTATAAATATTTTTTTACTAAACACGTACGTTAGTTATATTTTCGAGATTTATGATGATATGCATTGTATTTAAGTCTCATAAATGTGAACGGAGGCAAGCGTTTAGATAAGTGAGATGAGTATTGAAAACATTGATCCTTGAAATATCTTGATAGAGATATTATTAAATAACTTTTCTGCTGTGCATTTAACAAATACTTTCATAGTGTTCTCTTCGAAATTTCCAATGAGTATTTTACATACTATTGTGAGACTGCGATGTGGATAGCCTAATATCGAATGAGTATTCTGTAGTTATTGGTAATGACTGTAGAACAGTCATTGGTTGTTTGGCTATCCTGTCATTGGTTATATTATCCAATACTTTCAGGTAGTTTCGTAGAGATATAGGCGTATAAACACTTTGGAGGAGAGGAAATCCATAATATCTGTAAAATATTTTTCACTATGTGAATTGTCTCACCACTAGTAGTTTATTTTTAAGTTTTTCTTAAAGAATGTAATTATGGTATCAATGAGCTGAATGCACTCGGTTGTAAAATGATCGAAGATGTGCCTTCCATTCTGCAGGATTCTTCATAGAAATTATTGGAGCAAATGTATTTATATTTGCCACTATAGTTTGTTGCATAGAATTTCCAGAATCTTTATTTTAACAGTTTGATTCTTAATTATAATGTATTTCATTTCAGTTTATCCCCTGCCAATATGTTATTCAGTGCCAAAAAGAACTGTTAATTTGGCTATGAGTAATTCAATAACTTCCATTCTGAAACTATCCAGGAGATTTTAATGATTTCATTCAATAATTTACAAAAAGTGGTTATTTAATTATTAAATTACCATGTATCAATTTAGGTTTTTGTAAATTGATAGAAATGAAACTTAACAAAAGAAATAATGTTACCAAGTATTATAAATTTTACAGGTCATTTTATTCTTAAAAATATTCAAACATCATTTAAGAAGAAAACTTATTAATAAGGATTTCTATTACAAGGGTTATTTTTTAAAAGCAATCATATGCCGTACTTACGTGAGCACTACAAATAATTGGATTCTTGAAAATTTCTTTACTGTTAGTATGCAGTTTTAATTTATTGCAAACTATATTTAGTGCAAAAACTCTGAAAACTTAAAGGGATTTTAAGTGCAGATAAAAATATCAATATTTTTAGAAATATATAATGAGATTCATTAAGACTCTGATAAGTCCACACACACTCACATAAGCATATTATTAATGAATTAGTGTATCATTTTTCTAAACTCATATTTTATGCCAACAATGTCATTAACCATCAAAAACACATTTTATTTATTATTTGGAGAGTTCTAATGGTATTCATGATTTCATATAGAATTCTGCATATTGGGTACTTTTTAACTACGTTTAACTGCAGAAAAATCACTCTGGGGTTTTGCCTTTACGACTATCCTAATTAGCAAAGAAATACAAGATTTTTCTAAAATAACTTCCTAATTTATCATGATCTGGTACCTTTGTATCAGACTACATTTAAACCATATATACCAATTTTTATACCATACTTAAAACATGAAGCATCTTCTTTAAAAAACTATCAAAACTTGATGCAAAAATATTTTTAATTTGTTACAAATTTTAACGACACATATCACACCACATTGCCCTTTAACATCACCATAGATGTCTTAGAAATAAGTGCATCTCTCCATATTGCAGATGGCCGAATAGCATTCTGACAATGACTTTCACAACACATGGGTTTGTATTCTATCTTAGACGAGGATGCTTCTAATAGGGAGGAATATGCTTCAAAATAAAAGACATTGTTAAATTAATCTCCATACGCAAAATGTAACCTTTAAGTGAGAAACAAATAAAATCATAGAATACTTGATTTCGAAATGCTTGATTTTTCATTTTAAATCGTGAAATTGCGTGACTGCTTAAATAATTTATTTTATGAACTTTATTTTATAAAAAAGATTTTAATATTGTTAGGAACATGAGTGAAAACTTTTAAAATTGCTCCATCAAAATTTCATGATTTACACTGAAATTTTCAATTTTGTAATGATATTTTATTATAAGCTTAAAAACAATTTTATAAAATGTACACAAAAATTTACGTATAATTATCATATATGCTACATAATGACTTTTTGTGAAATCATAAGATATTTATGTTTACTTCTTTTTTCCTCAGATATTTCTGGAACATAGGCAATATATATAATATATTCCTCAGATTAAAAGATTACTGCACTTTTATAGAGTGCTAAGGTTAGTGTTTTTTGATAGATTTTTAAAAACTAAGGAATATATCTTACATAAAAAAATGGCACCAAAAATGCATACATTTATTTAAATCTACTTATTTAGATCCATAACTGACATAATTTGTTTACAAAAGAATAGGTTTGAATAAATATTTTCCATATTTCAACACATTCTTATCATTTATTATAAAAAGGATCGGATGGAAAAGTTTCCTTAAGGTGAAAAGTAGACCACATAGCAATAAGAACAGATTTATGTTTTGAAAATTCTTTAGAATAGAAAGGATTTTTTTTAAACTTGAAAATATTATTGAATTTTTTTAACTGTTTTTCTGAAAAAACCTGATCTTTCTTCAGAGTGTCATTATATTTACTGGAGGCAGAATATTTCATATACATAGGTATAAGAAACAAAAATAGTCTATATAAAGATATTTTTCTGTCAATAGTTATTTATCGAAATGATTTATGGCTTTATAGTTTTAAAAGAAAACTTAAATATTTGTAAGTTTTATCTCATGTGAATGTACATGGACATATACTCAATGCAGTACTGAATCCTTGAATATTCTAATGGCATTAGAATATATTGTATAACTTTATAATATAAAAAATTACTGAATAAAAACATTTGTAAATATATACACTGCTGACCACCGTAAATTCAGTACCTTGAAGGAAGCATGCAAATAACATAAAACTTACAACATGCATTAGCGAAGGTGAGCCATGCAAATTATAAGAATTTCAGCGCAGACTCACATCAAACACGCCTGTGGGACCACTTCAACGCGCTATTTAAGGCTTGGAGATTTCAACAATTTCAAGTTCAGCCATTGTGTTTTCTGGTGGTTTTTTCAAAAAAAAAAAAAAAAAAAAAAAAAAAAAAGAAACGAAAAGCGATCAATTATACCTTGATGAAAAAGGTGATAATTTTTTTATCATGTATCCCAGTTCGACAAAGGAAGGAAAGTGGTCAACCGAGATTGTGCATTATATTACAAAGAAACGGGTAGTCGTTTTTCACAAAACCAAACAACTGTGTTACGGATATGTGATAGTTGGATGCAGGAGGGAAAGATGGACTGACGTATTCGATCGTATCCACCTCAGTGCACCACTTCACTAGATGACTGACAAGTATTACGCATGACATTGATGGATCTCTCATACACATCACGAACCATAGCACAGCACATTCAGTCTGTAATGCATCATCCAGTGTCTGTACGTACCATTCAACGCCTTTTACAGCACAATGGTCTGTCTACAAGTCGTCCATCGCTTCTTCTACCCTTGACGCAGAAACACTGACGCCAATGGTGTGATGAAAGAAGGATGTGGACTGCAGAATGGAATAAAATTGTCCTTACTGACGAGTCACGCTTCTATCTGCAACACCATGATGGTCCCAATCGAGTCTAAAGATTCCGTGGAGAGACTATGCTGAACAGCTGCGTAATACACCGTTACACTGATCCAGTACCGGCTATATGGTAAGGGGCAGTATTAGATATCACTCTCACACTTCCCTAGTACGCATTGCCGGTACTTTAAATAAACAACGCTACAACTCCGTGTTGTTGGAGCCAGTTGTCTTTCCTTACATACAGGGCTTGCCCACAGCCTTATTTCAACAGAATAATGCACGACCACACATGGCTTGCATTATCCAAGGGTTCTTCGTCAATCAGCACATTGAACTGCTAACCTTGCCAGCTTGCTCTCTGAATTTTTCGCCAATAGAAAACATATGGTCCATGGTTTCTCAATAATTGACCCAGTATATATTCCCAGCTGCCAAACAAAGTCAATTTTGGCTATGTGTGGTAACTGCTTGGTCTGCTGTACATATAGAACATGTTCAAAGTTTCTTTCAATTAATGGCGAGGTGTGTGGCAGCAGTGATCTCCAACAATTGCGACTTCTCTGGCTATTGATTTCGGCAGGAACCACACTTCACAGAAGTCTATATATTTAATCATTTGATACTTGGTCAACATGTTATCACAAAATAAATTTTCTTGTGATATCTCTTGCTTTCTTGGTGTTGCAATTTGTGTGGACAGCAGTGTGTATATCTTATTTCATTAGATATATATACTGCTGGCCACACAAATACTATATTTCATTCGCACATGAAAATTATTACTGATATGAATAACTTAGATCAGCTTTATATTATATACAACTTCATATCAATTGATTAAAATCTTTCCAGATGTCTGATAAAAGATATATGCATCACCCCCAATTCTTATGAAATTACACATTTTCTTCAAAATCGGCAAACGTACACATAATGTTATTCAAAAAAGTAATACATTATCTATTGTAAGCTGAAGTTTGGACTGTTATAAATTAAAATATTGGAAAAATTCAGGAATAATCATAAAGAATATTTATCTAATTACTTATGAATAGTAGTAAGACTTTAAGACGTCAAATATAATTAAATTGGCATCAACCATAACTCCACCATACCACTGTAAGCTGTAGATTTTAAATCTTGTTTTCAAGTATAAACTGTTTTACGACAATTCACTTTCATAGTTTTATTAATCGCAACATGTCCCAGGATTTTTATCCCATATTTTACAAAAAAATAAAAGGGTCTCATAGTCTTCATAAAAACACTGGATTCCAAACGTGATTTCCTAAAGTGCTTTTCAAATGTTTCTTAAAATAAGCATTTACTATGACTAACAATTTGCTGACATGTGCATTTTGTATTACGTGCAATAAAAAAAGCACAAAAATACATCACCTTGAATCAAATTCTTAAGTTGAATTGTCATTTCTTGTACAATTCAATTTGTGAAAATGTATGAAGAGGATAATTATTGATTATTGCCAATATATAAGTAGTTAAAAATAATAAGAAGAAAACTTAAATTCATACGAAATCCTTTACTGATATAGCTTATGATTTTTTTTAGCACGTAATTCAACTTTGATTCACCTTAGAAATGAATTATACAAGTACTGAATAGTGTTTAGACCTAGGGAGGACATTGTAAAAAACCGATGGACTAAGACATTTTGAGGTGATTACCAATACCATTTTTTATGATCCGCATATATGAAAATATACTTTATTATGCCACTGAAGGCTATTGCGAAACAAATAAATCAAAAGTAACTCCCTTGTGAAAAGTTTGCCTACCTCTGTCTCTGAGGAATATGTCAACACATTGCAACGGAATATAATGAAAATTCCACTTGACTTGTTAAATGAATTGTTAGCGCCCTGAATTTTAGTTTAAGAAATTCTTATAACATCTTTAGAAGATACAATATGAAGATGGATTTTAAAAAAAAATTATCTATTTATGGTAAATAGTAATTTGCTCCAAGGAATGGAGGATGACGTATGGAATTGCCCTACTTGATAATTACAAAATATATTCTTCTATGCAAATTTACTGTGTGTGTCATAAACTCTTATAAGTTGGTTCGTTTCTAAAAACTTTCTTTCTAGGTATCTGAAAGGGAATGAACGAAATCATTTATTTATTTTTTTTTAAATTAATAAAAAAGGAAAATAAATGACAAATATCACTGAAAACAATGAATTGAATCTCATACTTTAGTTCTTAAATTTGCTGATAACATCTGATGTCAATTAGCAATTGTATTTTTCTCTAAGAAAATTTGATGAATAAAATAGTTAATGAAATTAATTAAGAATGTACGCATATTTTAAAAATGTTCGAAAAAAGTCAAGAGAATAAAGATTAAATGGTGTCTGCACTTCTAACTTTAAATTCCAAGTAGATTCAAACAAAACCTGCGTATAATATATAATGCATCAAACTGTAGTGCAAAAATTTTAAAAAGTGCTGTCAATTGCTTATCAATCATCAAATTTCAGAGTCCGGCATTAGAAGTGATTCCAGGTTTTAGAAATAAATGTTAAATGATAAATATAACTGAAAGGCTAACGAAAATTATTCAATAGAACTAAAGTCTGATAAAGTTACAACAATTCCAAACAAACCATTTTTTATTCTTCGAATAATCATCCAAACAATAATAGATTACCAGACGCGTAATATAATATACTATGTCAGAGGCGATTACAGTAATGTACACTTTTAGAATGAAGTTTAGAAGTTCATCCCGAAATCGTTTTGTTCCTTCAAAGAATTAATTTTTAAGATGTTAATATTAGTCAGATTTTCTATTAAGCCTGCAGTCAATAGAATATTATTATCAGTGAATGCTCCATTTTCAAAAACAACTTTACTTATTATGGGTATGCGTCACTAACTATACAATTAAACAGCATAACAAATACAACAAAACATATCACTTTATCGAAGTAAAATCAAAACTGCTACTGAAGTCGATGTGGAAAATACATTTCATTCAGGAAACATTATTGCATCAATATTAAATAGTTTAAATGAAAAAAAAAATTACTGATGGAATAATTTCATCTTTATGAAATTTGAAGTAAAAAAAACACAATGCCATAACTTTTAATTGTTCATAGAAAAACACCTGTTTCTTCTCTCAAATAACTTAGATTACAACATTAGATTCTTATCTTTCACGATATAAATAGTTATAATATCAAAGTATCAATGTTAAATAAAACTATTTATTGAAATAATGAGATAAAAAAATATCTGGTAAAAGATATTTATTATAATATTGTGGAACATATATTAAAGTTTCTCATATAATACACTTCAAAATTTTATCAAATTTTTACAAATAATATTTTTTTATTTATTCTATTAGAGGAAATTATTTTTGCTGAAAGAAAAAATATATTTGAAACATGTTTCACAGGCGCATAATGTATAAAAAAATACTAGTACTCATTCGTACATAAGTCAGCTGTAAGAAAATTAATCAAGTTTTGTAATTTAATAACAAACCTCACTCTGCAAATAATGAAAGAATAAATTGCAAGTCATTCTTTCAAAGAAACTTTTGCAAGAAAGTTAATTAAAAGACAAAGTAAGAAAAATTACAGAAAGAGAAATTAAATTTCTTGATAAACACATTTGACAAAATAAAAGAATAAAATGTAAAAGATTATTGTATTAGGAATAATTGATAAAATAACTATTTTGACGATAAAATCAAGAAAGACTTTCTATTGGTCCAAAATGTAAGTACTAAAACATTTTTTAAGTAAGAGCTTAGCAGTTAAATAAATACCATTTAATCCAATTTTCATGGCTTTTTACAGGGAATCTAGGAATTATATTTTTTTCATTTATTTGAAGGCTTTTCCTTTAGAACTATTGAAATTCAGATTTTTTCTTTATTATCTTTGTTTAACTTCACTTCGGTGATCAACGAAAGAAATAGTTTATATTGTAATTTATAGAATCTTATTTTTAAACATCCTTAAGAATGAAAGTAAAGCATGTGATTTACTTTCATTCCTACAATATATTTTATATAATTCAAAACAGATAGGTATGAAAATTTGCATAATGAACACATTTAAAAAATTGAATGTGCTGCATCGTATGTGGATGAGTATCAGATTACTGCTATATTTAGCAACGAAATATAAAAGTTATTTATCAGTGTATGAATTAACCACAGCTCATGGTTTCCATCGCCTCTATGTGGCTATTATCTCAGCTTTGAAACTGTTATTTCATGTTGCATAATATAAACATTCAAAAACGGAAAAATTTTTCCCAAATAATTTTTAAGGATTTCATGTTTGAAGCTACTTACTCTAAGTTACATATAAACCTAAAAGGGAAATTTCTAAATAAATCAATTAAATACAATATGAGAAAACTAAATTTATCTGCTTTTCTAACATTCGATATATTTAGCTTATAATTAATTTTTAAGAAGTTACACACTCCTGTAGTCATTTTCAAAAGGCACTTGATAACAATTGTTTGGTAGCCACACCCAATTAATCAACATTTATGGAACCAAATATCCATAGAAAAGACCATCCGTACTTACGCAATGGATATTTCACAAGAGCTTTTAGTTCTTAGTTCAAAGCTTCTCTAAATATCATTTTTAACAAACATTAAAATCTAGTATTTCATAATATTTAACTATATCATAAACGAAGCTTGATTTTTAGATTTAATATTTAACGTGATTCACAGAATTGAAAAAAAGAGGAAAAACTGATGGTATTTTTATGAAACCTGAAATGTCTCACATATATACAAGATTTGGCAAAATAGCAAGGCAAATCTTATATTTAAACTAAGAAAAGAATTCTATTACTCAAAATTTTATAAATAAAATACTTGATTTTGCTTTCATTAAACTAGAATGTAACTATTATTAACTATTATATTTATAAAATTAAAAGATTTCTCGTTTTTAAGATTTTAAATTTTTAGTAAATCATAATGTGTGTGTTATTTTTACCCTTTTATAGTAGGGTATAAATTTTAGTTACTGTTAAGTTTGCTTACACGAAGAATATTTTATACAGCATTTAATTTAAAAGTGATTTTTGTGAGTCAAATTAAACATCATTGATAAAAGCTGAAATTTCTCTGCAGCTGAACAGAACAAAAACTGCTCAAAACAGCTTAAGGATTAAAATGATTTTATACCTGAAGAACTGTTTCGTTGATTGATATATTATTGGTAGGTGTAATAGTATATATGAGATTAAAAGTGACATTTGTTTCTCAGAAAAAAATGTATTTTTTTTAACATTTGGGTGAAAAAGTAAATAACTCAGTTTGCGCATGTGAGAAAAACCAATAAAAAAAGTTTTTCCTTAAAAGAAAATCATCTATAGTATGTGGTATATTTTTCCTGGGTGCCCAGAAACGTTAAACACATTTGAGACATCGAGTCAATGGGGTTATAATAAGGTACTGGAGAGTATTCTTTCCAACTCCTCCTTAAGAGCTCTTCCAAATCTTGGAGTATTTATAGTAGTAGTAACCATCCACAGCAACTCATCTGTCTAAAATGTCTCAAACATGTCTGTTGTATTTGTCTAAAAAACACCTTAGCCATTCCATTCGTATGATACCTTCCTCCAAAAGAAAATCACTCAACACGTTTGAACGATGTGGCCTGCAATTGTCGTCCATTAACAAGAAGTTTTTCCTTATTGTTGCAGTGTAAAGAACTATCATAAGTCTGAGGATCTCATCCCTATAATGTTCACCGAATACAGCTCCATTTTGAATGATATGGGGATTGATACAGTCTTCGTGTAGATATTTGGAAAGAGATGCCACTGGAGTATGTCAGTTGAATGTTAAAAGCTCTAAAACCATAACAATTTAGTTATTTTAAAGCTGGGTGACTGTGTGCCAAGGCAGTTATTTAATTTAAACATCATGTTCATCATAACATGACTTGACAAGTCCTGCTACATTGTTAGGTGCATTATTATACGGAAAATTCCATTGATTACAGGAAACACAGTTTGCATCAAAGGGTGGACCTGGTCAAATGAAATCTGCCAATATTTCTCTTCAATGATTCATAACTTCAGGGTTACGAGTGATTTAGTTTGAAACTACGACACAGTCCTCCATATCATGACAAATCCACTTCCGTTCTTGAAAGTTGAAATAAGACAATCACAATCATACAATAGACTGCCCATGGCTGACTAGTTAGCGTTCTTGACTCCAAGATAGTTGATCCTGGTTTTGAATCCCGGTTTGGGCATGAACGTTTCCTTTCTCTCTCTGTCTTTTCTTCTAAGATGATAGATAAATGTGGTCCACCCTATAAACGGGTGACATGGATAATACTACTCGCCTCCGTGACTTGGTTCACAGTTCCCTACCGGATAACGATAAATTAGTAGAAGTTTCCAACCTTGTTATGGTGAAAGGTTAGTCACCCAGTGTCCGACGTTGGAAAAAATGATCATACAACTGTGCAGGTGTCATCTAAACATGCACTCATCCTTTTGTAGGAAAAAAGTGTTAAAGTGAATTTGTGAATTTATTTTACTTTCCTCTTCATACTAATCAATCTGATATTTTGAGTTTAACTCCACTGTTGACGACGTTTAGCATCAATATTTGTGACAAGTGACCCAGGAATTCTGCATTTGCCGTAAGTATTCTATATAGGTAAGTGTAATGATAGGTACTAGAGAACTCAGATGCTGTGGTCACTTTTGCTGCAGTTGTTCACTCTTTAGACATTACAATACTCTTCAATATATGTCAGTCATTTCACTAAGGTCCTTTTTTCTGACCTCAATTTTAATTTACTCAGTTTTCCACTCCAAGATGTGTGTATGCATTTATAACTTTAGACACCATACCTAAAAAGCCCTAAAAGTTAAAATGTTTCGTACTCACTTACTCCAGCTAGACTGAGCCTTGGAAGATCTAATAATTTAAAACAAGTAAATTTTGATATAAAAAAAAATTCAAAACATGCATAACTTCGAAACACCTACCACACTGTAAGAGAATATATATGTTTCATTTATAAAAAAAACCTGGTACCTATTATTATATTTTAGTTCTTACGAAGCACATTCAAGAATGTCCCTTTTATTCCCAGTTTTTTTCTTTTATTTTGATAAATGTAAAAAAAAAATCTTACATTTTAATGAACACAACATAGTTTATAAAAAACAAGTTCAAAAATATAAAAAATATAGTTATATAACTATGAGTATAAAATATCATTTAATTTTTCTGAATATATCATTTAATTTTCAGCATAGTTATGCGGTCAAATAAATGATTTTTGTAAACTTAATTATTTCATTCTTTTGTTCTCATCAACATTTTATTTTGTATCATACAATTCCTGTTTTTGGAGTCTTGTTGGGTAATTTTATCAGAGTATTTTTAATATTTTATTATTAACCAATGTCACGCGCATCATAATTATGATGGAGGTTTCTTCTAACTGAACGTTATTTGTATTGCCATGTCATTTAGAGTCGCCCTTGGTTTAACAATTTCAACAAGTATTTACATTAGATGATAGGCTTACATTTTACTTATATAATTAAGAAAGTGATTTCTCTGATGAAATTATTAAAATAATTTAATTATTATATTGATTATTTAGTTCAAATTTTAAATTTATTTCAAAAAATAGTCTAAAATTTGATAAAAAGTACATAATACACCAACATGTGTGAGATCTATTATTGAATTTTGAAATTTTTAGATTAAAGCAAGCAAAAAAATTATTTTAATATAGTTTTATTATAATAAACTTAATTTTACCCACAATTACACTAATACACAACATTTCTTAGAAGATAGATTTCACAGATATCTTTAGATAATTTATTCAAAAATGCATGCTTTCAATATATTCTTTTATATTCTATATTCAGGCTTGAGCAAAAGAGGATAATTTAAATATTAATAAAGTTTGTATTTCCTTAATTCGTGTGCAAACATTTTTAAAATCGATGTTAGAAAATGTTTGCATACAGATTTCAGAAATTGTCCAATTTTCAATTTTGTTATGTTTGAAAATTGAATATTATATTATCGTTGTATTCTTCACATCAATGCCTACAAGGTATCCTTTCGCACTAAATCGAGGATGCTCTACAACTTTATAAATCATTTTTTTTTACCTATCTCGTTCTGTTTTCAAGATACGAATGCTAATACCACAGTTTTCATACAGCTGGCGATGTAGGTGGTTTCATTTAGTTGCGCATGACTACTTTACTATATCTAAACACCACTTTTAGGAATATAGCAGCAGCCGTTTCGAAGTTAAGAGGGTGGTAAGAGACTTTAGTGGCCATACAGTATATACACTTCTGGCCATTAAAATTGCTACACCAAGAAGGCGACATGCTACAGACATGAAATTCATACGAAAGAAAGAAGGTGCTGTGATATGCAAATGATTAGCTTTTCAGCGCATTCAGACAAATCAGGCACCAGTAGCTACACCTACATTGTGTTTAAATGAGGAAATTGTTCAGCCGGTTCCTCATACACATTTGAACATTGTTGCCTGGTGAAAAGTTGTTGTAATGCCTCGTGTAAGAAGGAGAAATGCGTACCAGCACGTTTCTGACTTTGATAAAGGTCGAATTGTAGCGTACCGGGATTGCGGTTTATCTTATCGCAGTCTTGCTGCTCGCGTCGGTCGAGATCCAATGACTGTTATCAGAATATGGAATCGATGGGTTCAGGACGGTAATACGGAACGCCATGCGGGATCTCAACGGCCACCTATCACTAGCAGCCGAGAAGACAGGCATATTATCCGCATAGCCGTAATGGATCGTGCAACCACGTTACAAGCCGTGAGTCAAGAAACGGGGACGTTTGGAAGACAACAAGTGTCTGCACGAACAGTTCGACGACGTTTGCAGAAGCATGGACTCTCAGCTCGGAGACCATGGCTGCGGCTTCCCTTGATGCTACGTCATAGACAAGAGCGCCTTCAATGGTGTGATCAACGATGAACCTGGGCGCACCTATGGCGAGAGGTCATCTTTTCAGATGAATCCAGATTCTGTGTACAGCATCATGATAGTCGCATCCGTGTTTGGCGGCATCGTGGTGAACGCACACTGGCAGTGTGCATTCGTCATCGTCATACTGGCCCATCACCTGGCATGATGGTATGGGGTGCCATTGGATATACGTCTCGGTCACCTCTTGTTCGCATTGACGTGCTTTGAACAGTGCACGTTACATTTCTGGTGTGTTACTACCCGTGGCTCTACCCTTTATTTGAGCCCTGCGAAACCCTACGTTTCAGCAGGATAATGCCCGACCGCATGTTGCCGGTATTGTACGGACCTTTCTTGATACAGAACATGTTCGGCTGTTGCCCTGGTCTGCATGTTCTCCAGATCTTTCACCAATAGAAAACATCTGGTCAATGGTTGCCGAGCGACTGGCTCGTCACCAAACGCCAGTCACTACGTTTGATGAGCTGTGGCATCGTGTTGAAGCTGCATGGGAATTTGAACCTGTACATGCAATTCAATCTCCAGTTGACTCAATGCCCAGGAGTATAACTGCTGTTATTTCTGCCAGAGGTGGTTGTTCTGGGTACTGATTTCTCATGATCTATCCAGCCAAATGTTTTGAAAATTTAATCACTTGTTATTTCTAGTATAATATATTTGTCCAATAAATATCATTTTGTTATCTGCATTTCTTCCTGGTGTAGCAATTTTAATGGCCAGTAGTATATATATATATATATATATATATATATATATATATATATATATATTCCTGCTGATTTTGTTGGCATCAGAAATTCTGTTCTCTTGTAAAGTAACGACTGATTAAAAATAAAATAATGTTGTGTGTCACTTTTCTTAAAATGACACCAGACTGAATTCACATATACTAACAACCTTTGATTAGATTGACACTACATCCAATTTCTGATTTTTAGGTGATAAATATCTCCAAGATTTAAAAAGTCTGAAGATCAAAGAAATACATCCCGATAAAACCAATTATGAGATATTTAGCATGATATTCACCAACCTGTTGAAAAATAAAATATATTTTTATTTGTGTAGTGCAAAAAAAAAACTATCTTATAGAATTATAAACAAGTAAAGAACTACAAAAACACAAGAGCTGATGTCAATATCACTGATGTCTTGTAGATCTTATATTTATTGTTTCTTAAATTTAATTTATTTTTCCAACTGAGAATTAGAACTCAATATCACTCTAACAAAGTCTCCGGAATATGGGGGGAATTGAGTATCTGTAAATTATTAATTCCTGAAAAACTCTGCAGTTATATTTGTCGGCAAATCATCTTGCTACGATGTGCTAAGATTACTCTTAGAAAAATCTGTAAGTTACGTTTGAATGATTCTCATTGTTTCATTTTTGTAGTCTTAGAAGTTAATAACATAAATTTTCATGGCATGTTTTCTGCTTTTTTCAAATACAGCTTAGACTATTATCTATAATCACATTTTATTAGTTTTTATTGTAACTATTAGCGCAGTTACGCTAAATTTATGTGCTGCATAAGTTTAGCATAACTAATAGCAATTAAGATCAGACTAACAAATAAATTTGATGTAATGAGGAGGGCTTTTATAGTGTTTTTACTTCTTATCAAGTAAATCCTTATTTCTATATTGCTACTAAAAATACTAGAGTCATATATTTCTTTTTTTCTAAGTATTTTACTTAAATAATATTCTTCCTAAATTTGGATGGTTTTTTGAAATCAAAAAATTTTAATGATAAACGCTTGCCCCCGTTTGCTTTATAAAATATAAAATTATTGTTATAATATATAGATTGAAACCCCTTTTGCTAAAATATTTTAATCTAATAATGCAAAGCAAAAATCTTCTTGCAACAGACATCTTTTATTTGCATGAACCAAATATTTGTTTTGCAGTGCAAATTTTCCATAAAAAATAAATTCATTTATTTTCGAAAAAAAAAAGAAATTTACTGAATAATATTTTCACAGATACATTTGTACTTGCAACCACACACACACTTACACTATATTTATATATATATATATATATATATATATATATATATATAAAATCAAATTAAAAAATCAACTGATTGAGAAAATACGGTGATATTTGCTCTATATAAGAGCGAAAATCTCAATGAAAGCTGATATTGTTTCTAAAAATTTTTCAAGTATGTGGCCTTAAACATACGATTAAGACGTAATTTTCCTTACAACGCCGTTTATACGGTTAAAATTACAAGCATACTTTTATTAATTAATTAAATAGAATTCCTCATATCTGTTTCATCAAATGTAGTTAGTTTATTAATTAATATTTAAATTAGAATTGCATGTAGGGAATTTTCTGACGAGAAATAATAAATATAAGGAAAAAATATTCTCAATTAATCTTAATGTACTCCCATACATGTTTCAATAATGAAATTATTGAACAAAGAATTCGAGAAAATTTTGCGGCATAAAATATTTTCTTTACAATTGTGTAGAAAGGAATATAATTAGATGAAGTGTGAAACAAGAAATTAAATTACTTGAACAACTCAACCATCTCTGAATAAAAATGTTCAATTCTGATGATGAGTATTGGTAGATAAGTGAAAGCTTTGAAAGTAGAATTAAAAAGGTGGCCCATTCCATCAAACAAACAAAAGAACAGCTAAGTTAGAGCAATTATTTTTAGCATTTGTGCTTGACAATTGAGAAAGAACTTTTGTATTTGTTTTTTCAGTTCTTTCTCTGCACAAAAGCAAGTATTATAAAATATGTTGTCCAAGCTATTTGGTAATTTTCACATCATTTATGTATCTGAGCATCGTCCTAGAGGCGTTCTATTACATGTTTTGGTATTCATTGGGATGATGAAAGAAAATAATTTAAATATTTTCAAACAGCAACAAATAATGTTGTCCAATGCAGCTAAGCTTTCTGATGATCTTTCAGTGAAAACATTTATTAATAGTTGACCATTAGAGAAATATTTACTGAAGATGATGTTTGTTCAATATAATCTTATTTTTAAAATGTTATACACTAGTTTATATGTGTGACTAAATAAAGTCCATGATTGATATATGCTTTAAATATATATCTGGTGAAAGAGACTTGCTTGAAGTTTCTGACGAAATTCTTTATAAACCTTAATTACTGGAAATTTTAACAAAATATTTCATTTCTAATATGATAACATATTTCGTGCACAAAATATAAAGATAAATCAAGCTTATAAATTTCACCAAATCATGTAATTTTAATATTCATTATTTTTTTCGTATTTATATTTTCCATTCTAATCACAGAATTAAAATTTATTTAATCACTTTAAATAATTAAAGTCAGAAAAATGCAAGATAGAGCAATTATGACATTTTACGATCTCGTACTATTTCCTAATCAGTTTTAAGTTGCTGCCTTTTTTAGTATAAGTAGAAATATTATACTAAAATATGTATTTTATGAATAAAAACATATTTCGATATTTTATTTATTATATTTAATTCATAAAATTTCCAAAACAAAGATTTTTTAGTTAAATAATAACAAAGATAATTTAGTTAATAATAATATTATTGTATTTCATCATAATGGTAATTTTTCACTCATGAATTTTTATTTAATTAAAACATAAAATAATAATAAATAATATCTTTAATAAAAAAAATTTTGTTCAAATAAACAAAAAACAAAGTGTTTTGAAGAATAATTTTTTTTACAAAATTTTTCATTCAGAATATATCAGAATAGAAAATTGTGATACTATTTTAATATTTTGAAGATTAAAGTAAAGAAGTTATGAATAATGTTTCTTTGCACAATTGTATTCATTCCACGTACCAATAAATAATATTTCACAAAAGTAACTTATAAAAAATATTTGAGAAACTATAAAAAAGTTTTCATATTATTCTTATTCTAAAATCTTACTATTCGTGTTCAGTGTATTTGTTTCTTAATTTTTATTATTTTCCTCTTTTTGAAAATTAAGAATTAAATTTTTTTTATTTCGTTATACACTTTAACATTCTTATTTCTCAGAATTATTAATACAAGCAACTCCAAAATGTATAAATATTATTCATTCTTTGGCAATAAATACTTTCCTATTAAAAATATTACAAACTAAATGAAATTTTAGGTCACTTTAAATTTTAAAATGCGCTTTCATAAATATGAGCTTTTATGTCCTGCAGGGGTTGTTAATGAAATATTTAATCCAATTTCTTGGTTTATAAAAGGGTCACTTTAAAAAGAATTATATGAAAAATTCTCACACAAGCATACAACAAATAATCTTCTATGATTTGTTATTTTCTCTATGAAAAACAAAACGATATTTTTAATAAAAAGATATTTTTATATCAAAAAGGTAAAATACAGGAAGCTTAATAGATTGTGATGCTCAGAATTACTGCATATTCCATTGCAAAGTTTCATGGATAAATTTCTCAAGTACACCTTAATTCGCTTTAGTTATAGCATTTGCTCTCACTTCTATTTAATATATGGAACTAATCAGACTTAAAGTTTGTGACAAAATGTAGTATTGATGCATGATAAAGAATAACATATAATCCCTATTTCAAAGAAAATGAAGTTTATCCTACAATTGAATTGTACATTGCAAAAAATGGAACACAATTTTATTGCAGAGATTTAATTAAATTTTCTTCTGTAATTTTTTAGTGCTATATTCCCATGATCCCGTATAACCAATTCAATTCTTTGTAGTTGAAATCGGACACAAATTGTATTGAAATTCATAGTTACTAAAAATTAGAATAACTCAAATTATTTATTCATATGACAACTAATAACACTAAATTAGCAATACCAAATTCTATTGCTAACTTAATATTGCTAATTATTAGTTGTTTGATTTTCTTAAATGTTAATATTGCTAATTTATTATTGCTAATTATTAATGTAATATCAATAGACAAATTATAAAGAAAATGTTATTTTTTATATGATTTTAGTAAAAATTATATAAAAAATTACTTTTATTAAACTATTGCAATGAATTTTTACTAAATTCCTTAATTCATCAAAAAGATAAATAAAAATTTGTAAAGTTTTAAATTGAATATATAATTATATTAGTGCCATAATGCGGGTTTAATTTTTGCAATGTTTGTCAAAAATGAGAAAATTTTAATCATAGCAATAAAATACCTTTTTGAATTTATAAATGTATGGGTCTTCTAATTTCCCAAAATTAAATATAAAAATATTAATATTATTTGAAATTTAGCAATTGTATATATATCTATTTAAGAACTATGAATCAGAAAATAAACTTCGAATAAGAGTAAGGAGTTCACACACTACAGTGACATAATGGTCCATATATAAAAAGCATTCTAAGAAAATAGAAAGAATGAAGCATCATTTTTTTTGTTTATAAACAAAAGAACTTTTCCGAAGCAGTTCCTTTCACCACGTGCATTTGGCAGTTGAATAGATGTCTTCTTTTTTGGTTTTGTCGCTAGACTGATTTTACTCAACCCTGAGAAAAGAGATTCTAATTAAGGTCTGTGTGTTAGCTGTCACTTCTGCAGTTCAGAATGTCATGCATATAATGAAAAATATTTTAGATTTTACTCATAAAAATTAACTTTGTTAACCAGAACTATATATATTTAATTACTAATAAATTGATTTATATCAAAAGATTATTTGTATAAATATACTCACACACAAAAACAAATTGCTTCATCAATAAATTATGTCTTAGTATTCTCAGGAATTTTATAAATAAATAATATATACAGCCTATATAAAGTAAGTAATTTCCTTTATAACGTTTTAAATTAAATAGAATTTGTCTCTAGTCTATTATGTATTTTAAGAAATTCACATTTATCTCACTGTAGCTTATATCATTTTTCAAATCAATTTCATTATTTAAAATAGCACAATATTTAACTGAAATAAAATGAACCTATTAAATATACAGAGAAATACTTTTATTAAAATCAATAAAATTTACATATCTTACAGAATTTTCTAAAATTTCCAAATTATTTTGATAAGAAATAAGTTTATAATGAGAAACATAGGAACATATATAATTATGTACACGTAAGTTCAATAAATGTGTAAGGTAAATTTGGAGCCCTTGAGATTGAACACCACAGCACACAATGAACAACCACTGCAATTAGTAATGCGTGGTTCAGTTGACATCTATAAGCCTTTGGTAAACTTGATCAACATAATGTAAGAAAAAGGAAAAAATCCAAAGAATATGAAATTAAGAGAATTTTTAAAATCGTTATTAAGTCCAAAACCAATGGTATCAGCTTTACGAAACTTTCGGTGTTTCCTGTCTTTTTAAATCACTCATTTCCTTTAAGAAAATAAGATTATTTTTCAAATATTTTTTTAATTTTTTATTGCAAAATATTGATACAAATACAAAAAATTCATAACTGTATTAAACTAAATACAAACATATCCTCTATCTATGTCACTTTGACAGATATTTTTTCTTACTTGTTGCAGCAAATAATTTTTGGGTAGTACTGTTTAAATAGGCATCCTTTTACCAATGACTCTATATTCATATACTTTATCTTCCTCCTGATTTTGTACTAAGAATTTCATAGGAGTAGATTACAGCTAAAACATTTCATTTGATTTTTATAGCATTTAATTTTTGCTCATGGATCAAATGCCTTCTTACTATTTCAAATGAACATTTTACTTTGTAAATCACAAATAAAGAAATTTTCCTAAGACTTTCAAATTTATCAGCTAAATATTAAAGTATGTGCAGTGGTGTCCCTTGATACCTTCTTAACTTCTATATTCATGCTTGCATGAATATAGCTTCTGCTATGTACATAATAGCGTTTTTGAGGTGTAGTAAATTAGCCATGCCACATAATAACCCCCTTGGGAGCAATCTGGTGAAAGACAGTTGAATTATCAATCTTATCATGAAAATAGAGCACGATCGGAAAAAAATAATAATTACATTTAAGTAAAACTATATAACGTTTGTATGAAAAGAGGAAAAATAATTTCTTATAAAGTGTTTCCATTTTTTTTACATATATAATTGTCCTTCAATACTATTCTGCAGCTTATTAACCATAATGGCTACTGAATTACTTCGTATGAATCTCACTTTAAAAATAGAAAATAAATCAAATTATGCTTAATCTTTAAAAATCACATGATCAGATTTTGCATGAAACATGACTCAAATATAATATGCAAGTAAACATTAATGAAAGATAACCAAATACATTATTTTATTCTTATATTTTGATCGTTTCAAAATCAGAAATTTTATTTCATAAATTTATTTGAAGAAGTAATTATAAAGGAATTTCAATAAATAAAAACAGTTAATTCATTTTTCTAATAAATCTGTCAACTCATTAAATTTCTTCTTTTGAGTGAACAAAAATGTAATTGCAATCGAAGTAAATTCAGAGAAAGATTTTTCTCAGATATTAAAAGAACATTACATTTGCACAAAAAATGACTTTTTATTTTATGAAATCTTTCAAATAATCTTTTATTATTGTGTTTTATTTTTCTTATTTTTGATGAAAACAGAAACAGGGTATTAAAAGAAATGTAGAAAACCTAGTCTTTATTTTCATAAAAAAACACAAACAAAGAAAAATATTTTTGTTTTACATAATTAATACAGATATGGATGTCACATTATTTTTGAATAGTTAATATTTCAAGCTTTAAAACAATAAATGAGTAACTGCAGAATTCAATTGTTAATATATCTTGAAATAACTAGATATGAATATAAAAGTCTACTGATAGGAAAACAGTAGAGATAAATCTTTGAAACTACCGCAAAAAATAGGAATGAATTAAAATACTGATCAAGTAAATATTGAAAGTCCTGCTTACCAATTGCTTAAGAAATTCAGAAAAAATATTAAATTTATTTAGATATCGTTGAAACAAATGTGTAAAATACTCTGGATTTTAATTAATGACAAATTTCGATGACTTTACGACATATTATTTGCCATTTGGCTAACTTTTTATGAATTTGAAATTTTGAAGAGTTTGAAGATATTCAAAGAATGATTAGGGATGTCTCGGTGTTCAAATTATACATAATATTGTATCAGGAAAAAAAGAGAAAGGTTTGCTCAATATTTCAACTGTAATCTCAGATATTAATTAATAATAATAAACCACAATTTTGCCCGCTACATAGGACGAAACCAATTTGTGTGTTATAAAAAATGTATAGTTAATATTATATCGATATATTTTATCAATTCTTAAGAAAGAAATTTTAAATAAATGAGATATCTTCAAAATTTGCTTAAAGTATAAAAATGTTGAAACATACTATGTGTCAAATAAAATTGATTTAATAAGTTTAACTATTTTACTTGTTGACTAAATAATCAATAGAATTCTATTAAATCGCATGGTAGCTAAATAAGAAGTTTAGTAGTTTAAAACTAAATTCCTTTAGCATTTATATAACAAATTTGATATTAATGGTGCTTCCAGCCTTCTACTTTAACGCGAATTTATAAGTACCAGGACAAATCGATTTCCCACGCAAAACACGGTTATCCTTTTAATATACACAGAAATGTTTTGTTCGTCCATTTATTTAGAAGAGAATTCCAGAGGTTTTGAAACATTTTCCCTTCTTTTGATGAATATTCTTAAAAATACTGAGTTCTCTTTTAACTGAAAGAAGCGAAAATAAACTACTTTCTAGAGTTAAATATATCGACACCAAAATCAATTGTTAATGGGCCTCTGAAAGCATTTCATAAAGATTTTTGCTCTTTTGTTAAATGTCTTTCAGATGACACGTATTTCATTACATTATTTTATATATTTGCATTAGAAATTATAAAGATTTAAACATTGCTTTTTGATTTAATACTTACAATATAGCTTAATTAATTATGGAACATAAAACTGAAAATACTTTCAGTGTTATGGAAGAATTTTTTAATTTGTGAGTTAGATTTATGAAAATGAAAATTATTATTTAAATATCCCAGTTGTTTCTTTCAATTTCAGTAAATGAACTCTTTCATTCGTATCTACTGATAGTAAAAAGATAACAATTGCGTTCAAGTTTAGAAAAATTAATTGATTCCTTTCAAGCTCTTCCTTTATTTAAATTGCTTAAATTTGTGTAATTTTATAATGATTGGAAATTTAATCTTTACATAAGTAAAGTTATTATTTAAATGATAAGTAAAATTCTTTCACTTTAAATGCTCAATAGAACGATATTTTTTAAGAACATAAGTGCGCAAATTAAATTATATTTTATGTATCTTTAATACTGTTTTTTTTCCTACAGTTTCTTTACAGTTTTCAAAATTACTTACAACTTTAGTACTAAAAATAAACTAACTGTTGGGAATATGTTTACTATTAATCTCATAATAAATGAGTGACAAAAGTAAATAAAGCAAAATTTTTATATCGTTTGAAATAATATAAAATAAAATATATTAATAAATATTAATCGATGTCATTTAATAAGTATAAAAGCATCAAAGAATTACGTCAATATAATAATAATAATTAAATATGGACCAAAGTTTATGTATCAATAAATATTAATTTTTTTTCAACGAAATTTCACATTTTCATATAATTTTGATACCTCTAGTTAATAGCTTAACTACGAAAATCAGTTTTACAGTGTACAGTGTGTTATCTTCTGGATTGTTGTTTCATAAATACTTTACCACATTCACTTGTCTCTCAAAAAAGGATGAACTTATCAAAACAGATGTGCAACATTGTGTAAACCAACAGTATCCATAATATATTGTTCAAAGATGATTAAAATCAAACCTAATACCGTTAATTATGAGAGTTATGTGCTACCAATGATAGCATTTAATATACACTTTTTTTTTACATTTCACACCACTTATTGAATTACTCAGTTGCTGAAAATCTTTGTCAACTTTTTCCATAATTTGCCAAAAATCAGTTTTACAATCTACAGTGTGTTATCTTCTGGATTGTTGTTTCATAAATACTTTACCTCATTCACCTGTCTCTTAAAAAAGGATGAACTTATCAAAACAGATGTGCAACATTGTATAAACCAACAGTATCCATCTTATATTGTTCAAGGATGACTAAAATTGAACGTAAGACTATTAATTGTGCTAGAATTGGATAGCATTAAGTATACAATTTTTTTTTATATTCCACGCCACTTATTGAATTACTCAATTGCTAAAAATATTTGTCAAGTTTTTGCCATACTGCTTATTTCAAGTTTTTTGACAAGGGTATTTCCAAAATACAAGACATTTTTCCTGGTCATCGGGGGAAATCCAGGAATTATTTTAAGACAACAGCTCTGCAGAACATAAAGCATGGGAAATAAGTCATACATTTACATCTATTCATCTGATCAAAGCACGGACATATCATTGTGAAGAGTGTCATCTTGCTACTTGAATTTGGTGAATACACATATATCTGAACAATTTGCATCTTGTTGAATATAGATTAACACTAGAGCCACTTTGCATGCAATTTAAAAATCTACGGCATGTTGGCTAGGAGGGAAATTTAATAAACAGACCACTTTATGCACAAGAAGAAAGCCGGAAAACTCTCAGACTTCCACAACTTACAACATTTTTTCTTACTTCCATTTTTCAACTTTGGCTGCTATCAGTCAAAGATATTTTACTCTAAGTACAGACCAACTCTAAACTTAAGTGTACCCATAGGATTCTAACAATAAAATTTTGTTTTCAAATAGAAACATTACTTAAATAAATAACATTTTATATTGTTTAAATTACAGTAAATTTACTATGTTTATGCCTTCCTGCTTTGTTTCAATTTCCATATTGATTTTTATTTAGTTACCAATGTTAGAAACATATTAACTGTGTAGCCATTAATTCCATTTCTTGCTTGGGCTTTTCCCTCTGTTTCATCTTTTGCGATGCTTAACTCTGTAAATATTTAAAAAATCTATATTAAAATTACCTTGAAGATTAGAAATTGCACTATGTGACACATCATTTATTTTCAAACAAATCCATATCCGAATGAAGAGAATTTGATAAAATTCCAAAATTTGAAGGCATAAATAAATACAAATTATGATGAGAATATCATTCTTAGTTTTGTTGAATATGGGAACATTATGGTGTATACAATATTATTGTTATCAATTTGCTCAATTCTGAAAGTAATTTATTCATGTTTACTAAAATGACTCTGAATGCTGGCGTGTCTACGCTGATTTGTGTAAAATTTCATCAAGAATTATTATGGAAAAACATCTCCCTCATTTTACGTGAGTACACTATGTTGAAGAGTATCCTATGAACACAACAATATACGATAAAACAAGCAATAAAAAATAGGGCACTATCCCTTTTTTTAATTAAACCTGATTCAAACTTTTAAATGGTTATTTACAGTTTAAAATTGAACTTAATTTTATATAATTGGTAAAATGCAATCATAATTTAAGTGAAACATTTTAATTGCAAATGTGTGTGTGAGCCATTCAAAATTTCATAAACTATCCAGTTTATTATGACAAGAAGAAAAGGTAATATCATATGCTTCGCTCAAATATAGCAAATAAATTACTCTCATTATTGCATTAATTAAATACCGATAAAAGCAAGGAAAATTAGAAAATGAAAATTCAATAGATAATATATAGCTGTGTTACATTTTAGGAAAATGCATTACCATATTAGATAGAAATTAGTAATGAAAATCTAAACTCTTTGTATAATAATAAATTTTCATTTAAGTTTAATTATTTATTATCTACATTGAAATAAAATGTGAGTATAAATACATTAAATTAAATTAAGGAACTATAATAGAAGCAAGAAATTTTGCAGTAAAAAATAAACTAGACGAGATGCAAAGAATGGATTACATGAAAAGTGTCAAAAATATATGTAAAATAAAAATAATTATAATATTAATTTTTTCCTAAATACTGCAATATTATGAGTTTTGAATATTTATACATGAAATGAAAATTCCTCATCTCTCCCATTTTTCTTTTACTTCTTGTGTAAATTTTCTGATGGACTAATAAAAAGCTTTTAAAGTAAAAATTAATTAGCATGGTAAGAATATTTCAGAAATGTAGAGGAAATTTAATAAAAAGAAAATGGTAAGTATGTTTTTTTTACACTGTTATTCTTATAGAATGACTGATAATTTCAGAAAATAATGTTAAGTGACTTGAGTTATTGCAAGCGATTATTTAAAGTAATATTAAAGACCAAAAGTTTAAAAAAATTGTGGTGATGAGCATATATGAAATGTGACTCAAAATGTGAAATTGTTGTTTGTGCAAAGTATCTCTCCATCCTTTATAATAATAAAATATCCCTCAAACTATAAAATGTTTTTCCTAAGAAAAGTCCCCACACACACACACACACACACACAAAGCATCTTAATAGAAATAAGGCATATTTCATTAGAAGAATTAAACATTAATAATTTTATCTAACTTGAAATGAAACAGAATTATTAAAGGATCTTTATGTTTTTTTAATGCAGAATACTTCAAATTTTTCAGTAAAACTTTTAAAAGTATACAGAATGTAATATTTTTGAATATAAAAAAAATAACTTTCCATTTTAAAGGAAATTATTTAAAATACTTAAAAATAAATGGAAAATGAAAAGTTTTTCATTATTAGCATATGAATAAAATTGCCAATATATGAAAGCTTTCAAAACGTTTCTGAAATTCAACTGAAGAGTCATATTTTTAGTTTAGTACAAACTGGAATTATCGAAAAATACATTTTAAATGATATTTGGAAACAAATACGCTAGAAAAGTATCCTACAAAACTTCACTATAAATTGGTTTTTGCCTAAGCAAAATGTGAAAAATTTACAAATAAATCTATGTGTTTTTAGGTGTAAAATAATCAATAAATTTTAGCTTGAAAAAACAATTGTGTGCTGTAGTATCAACAGATTCCCTTTGTTGACATGTTTCTGTAAATTAAAAAGTTTATTTGGTAAAATGCTAAAATTATTATATGAAAATATTGCACTAATAAATAAGTTATTGAAAATGCTGCTATTTCACCTGATCACGTGTTACAATTGTAATTCTAAATATCTTATAACTTTGAGGAACATTCTGTTTCAAACATATTCAAATTCTATTTTGAAATAAATGCTTAGTTTTCGTTTTATTATTGATCGTTATTGAATTTTGTTTTTGGTATTTAGTTTGTTTTTTGCTTTTTGAAGTAATTCACAATTTAAATTATTATTTTAATGAGCTTGGGACTCTAGTTAAATCTTACGCATATATTTGAATATAGAGATTCCTCATTATATCTTAGGATAATAGTGCTTTAGGCGCTTTTAAAACCAATTATGCTGACAGGAAACTTCTTGAAAATTCCATAATAGTTAATAGCAGAAGATATTCTTAAGTAGCCAAACATAAGCATTTCTGTTTAATAATGTTATCAATTTGTTCAGAAGAACTGCATCTAAAAATAAGCCCCAATGCTTAGTCCATAGATTACATATGCTAATTTCTAAATCTACTGCAGTTGGTAATTAATTTTTGTGCCATTACCCTTAAGTGTGATTCAATTTCATTAAATTCTAACATTCATTTATTCAATTCTAGCTATTTTTGAGATACATATTTTTTTCAATTTTTTGAATACATTAAAATTAATTAAAATAGTTCTCTAGCAATGAAATGGATTATCATATGGTAATTAATATTGAACATTATTACAAATATCAAAATTTCGTGCACTATTTTCAGTGATTTCAAAAAATAATATTGAGTTTATTTATTATATTATTTAGCTGTAACAATTGCTTAACAGTGAAACAATCAGAACAGTTGCTATAAATAAATATATAGCAATCTGAGCATGCAAATTTCAATTGAAATTCAAATTCTGTTAAAATAATTGCCGAAATATTTGGCCTTTCTGCTGAAGTGAAAATGTGATTCAAAAATAACTATTAGCAAAAAGGTAAGAATCAAGCTTTTATTTGGTATTTGTCATTTTATTGGTCATATAAAGACATAAATTGTCAAATTTTATCTTTTCATCGAGTCTAGTAAACAATTGATTCAGTATATTCCAATAAGCTGACAACTAGATCTGACTGATAATTGAGTGCAAATATTTGTTTGAAAAAAAGAACATAACACGAGCAAATTGTGCTTTTGATTTCGCACTTTATTCTCAAGTTTTTACAGGCGTAATATATCGATATTTTTAAATTCACTTACAAGGAAGATGAAAGGAAGTAGTATGGTTGAATGTAAATTAAAATATTATTTTTTGGCATTTTGTTTAGCATTTATTTCAATAAAATTTAAAATCTAATGAATGTTATAGATGTGATTGGAAGAGAATAGAAATCTATTGCGTTTAATATAATTTCATAAAAGCCAGTATATCAGTGATAGATCTTTTTAAAAAAATTCGATTTTGATTATAAAAAAACAATATTGATGGCAACGACCTTGTACTTTTTTGATTAATGTCGAAGAATGTATTTAGGGGTTTGTGTTATAAAATTAAACTAAGTTTTTTCACCCTCCTACTTTAAAACTTGTACTTCTTTTTCTAAATTTTTTTAAATAAACAAATAAATTTTGAAAATCGTCATGATAAAATGTTCGCAAATAGATATAAGACATCTTTAATATTTTATATACATATTTAAGAGCTCATAAATTTCTCAATTGAATTTAATTTCAAAGATTAATAGTAGGTTTAACTTTTTTTTTTTAATTTGGAATGATAAAGTAGAATTATAAGTTGCAAGAGTATATTTCACTGTAAACTCTTAAAAATATACTATATTTAAACTCTGATTTTTTTTTCCTGTAGAGAAAGAAATATGAAAAAAATGACACTGTTGTTTGTAATATTAAATATTAATTTTGACATAATTTGAGATAATCATACCCTAGAACTGAATTGCAAAATTGCACAGGTTATCATAAATTAATAAAAAAATACCAAAAAATTAAAATAACACAAAAAGCTATACCTGGAATTTAATTAAACTTTTAAACATTCACAGCACATAAGAAGGTGCAAAATAGCATAAAAAGAAATCACCAGACAAGTATAGATTTATAAAAATTAGTATACATATACAATAAATAAATGTAAGGTATAAGTTTGGTAAATTACCTTTAATATGGGGTGTGATCATCCAAAAAGCAACACAGCACATGTAGGGATGTGTGATGCTCTCAGTTGGGCGGTGTATTAATTGTTCTGTAGGAAGTGTAAGCCATTGTTCTAACAAAGTAACTTAAAGCGTGACTAGGGTCCAAGGAAGGGGATTGAGAGCAGACACACATCTTTCTTGACTGTCTGAAACATGCTCGATTGAGTTAAAGCCGGTATTGAAGCAGCCCACAGCATGCCCTCAATTGCTTCTGGCTCTGGATAAGCATCAATCATACAGCACTATCATCCTGTAGCGCGAAAGCATCACTTACTGCCCTGGCATAAGGCCGCATATAAACATCCAGGTTAGATGTCTCTATAAGTGTCAGCAATAACATTTCCACGGGAAAAGACATGGAGGTTTTTGCATCCACACAAAGAGATACCACCCGAAACATAGACTCTCTTTATTCGCATGCATCTATTTCACAAATGTTTGATGAATGAAAATCAATTTCACGTTCTCTCCAAATGAAAGTGGGCTTACTACCGTTTTCAAGGAGAAAACTGGACTCATCCGTGAAGAGAACAGTCCTCCATTGATCACGCGTCAAGTGGACATGTTGACGGGCCCAATACATATGTTCCCACCTATAGTGGGACGTGAGCTGGACGCAAATGACTGGTCTCCATGTTCAAAAAATACGTTCGTGAAACCTTTGATACATGGTTGATCTGATAACAACCTTCGGAGCTTACAACACGGGAGTATCGGAGTTAAACCGGAATTGGAGTTCTATACCTTCATGTGAATAATGACAAGTATTCATCATAAGCACTATAATAGGCTTGGTCGTCCTTGACTAAACTTCTTAAAGACTAAACCTAGGATTAGAAATTGTTGCCAAAGTTTATGAATGGCAGACGAACTCACATCCAGCCATCTATCACTTCTATCTGACTTTGTCCTGCCTCTAGTCTCCCAATAGCTTACAATCGAAATTGTTCTGTCAAATGATGCCAAAAAGCCATTGTTACAATATCACTACACCAGAACTCTAATCTCAGATACCCAGCGACAAATGCCATCTTGCTCTGAGATGTCCATTTTTATGCTCCTCCCAAATGACGCTTTCCAACAGCAGCGCCACAAATTTGTAAAATGCCATATTATTCAACTTTTATTACTTAACATCATATTAAAATGCCATTGAGATTGGCTTATTTTTTAAAAATTATTGCTAGTTTTGTGATTTTTCTTTAATTTTTGTTAACCATTTATAATGAACTCTTTAAAAAATTTGAACTCACGTGAAAGTGACAAAATAGGTGTACTGAAACAGTAAGATCATATAATTTCGAAATTGTGTGTGATTATATCTAATAATAGCAACTTATATAGAAATATATTGTTTGTTTAAAAGTTATGTATTTTTAAGTAAAATATGTAACTAATTTACTTAAAATACATACATACATATATATATATATATATATATATATATATATATATATATATATATAAATTCTCTCTCTCTTTCTTTCAATAATGATTTTATTGATAAAAAATCAATTTAGATTTGAAACGAAAAAGTGGTCATTTTAAAATGATATATTTGATTGACAATTAAAATTATGATCTGCCTGCTTTAAGTATACATGTGTATTTATTGTAACAATTACCTAAGGCTTCTAAAGCCAAGAAATTTTAATAATTATTGTAATGATTAATTTTACTTAGCATGTATTGTACAAAATTTTTGAAAACTTCACTCTTCAAAAGCTCTTCTATTATTTCTTTGTCTCTTTCCTAAAAGAACCAAATAAATTGCCTATGTGAAAGTGTGTGTTAAAAACTTTGAAAGAATATACTCTTAATTTGAATATTCGTGACTTAAAATCCATTTAAAAAGTTTGAACAATTTATGAAATTTAAAATTATACCCCTTCGATAAAATTAGGTTATGCAAATCTTGTAAAATATCAAAAAAGTTTTCTTCTTTTTAAACAAGCAGCCTCAGTTAAAAAGACACACCAAAACAATTTATTATTTTATGAAAAAAAATATTAATATTCTACAAATTATAATATTACTACACTACTGGCCACCCAAATTGCAACACCAAGGAAGACTAGAGATATCAAAACAAAATTTATTTTGTACATAACAAGTCAACCAAGCATCATATGATTAAATTTATAGACTTCTGTGAAATATGGTTTCTGCCAACATCAGACGCCAGAGAGACCACAATTGTTGGAGATCACCGCTGCCACACACCTCAGCATTGATTCAAAGAGACTTTGAATATGTTCTTGGGGTACTGAAGACCAAGCGGCCTCTAAACGCTGTTAAAGTTGATCTGGTGTGCAAGAAGGGGATATAATTTGGGTCAGTTGTTGAGCAACCATGGTCCACAGGTTTTCTACCAGTGAAAGATCCGGAGAGCCCACTGACTACGGAAGCAATTCAATCTGACGATTGACGAAGATTGGATAATGTGATTGGACAATGCATACCACATGTAGTCGCGCATTACTCTGTTGAAATATGGCTGTGAGCCAGCCTTGAAAGTAAGGAAGAACAACTGTTTGCAACAACTCGCAGATGTAGCACTGGCTGTTTTAAGTACCGGCAATACGTACTTGAGGAGTGCGAGAATGATATCCAATATCGCTTCATAACATAATACATACCCGGGGCAGGATCAATGTTGTGGCGCATAACGCAGCTGTTCATCATCTTCTCCAACTCGGTATCTCCAAACTCGGATGCGACCATATGGGTTTTCAGGCAGAAGAGTGACTCGTTATTAAAGACAATTTCATCCCATTCTGCCGTCCATATCCTTATTTAATCGCAATATTGTCGATGGAGACGCTTGTGGTTCTGCCTCAAGGGTAGACGACGCAATGGACGTCTCTGCTGTAAATGGCGTCGAATGGTACGCGTAGACACTGGATGAAGCTTTACAGACTGAATGTGCTGTGCTATGGCTCGCGATGTGGCTGAGCGATCCATCACTGCCATGCTCGCAATTTGCCTGTCATCATGTGAAGTGGTGCACTGAGGTGGATGCTGTCGAACACGTTGGTACGACATACCATCCTCCATCGAACGTTCACATGTCCGCATTACTTGTTTGGTTTCGTCCAACAGGACTACCGATCTCCCAGAAATATAATCCACAATCTCGGTTGGCCACTATCCTTCTTCTCTTGAAATCGGATACTTGATCAAAAAATTATCGCTGCTTTCAACAAAGTATAATTGATTATTTAAAAAGAAACCATAAGAAAAACACTATTACGGAATTTGAAATCGTCGAAATCTCCAAACCTTAAAATGTGCTTTGAAGTGGCACCACAGGCGCACTTGATGTGCGTCTGCGCTGAAATTCTAATCATTTCCATATTTCACTTCGTTAATGCATGTTGTCAATTTCATGTATTTGAATGCTTCCTTCAGAGTGTTGCATTTACGGTGGCCAGCAGTGTATTTACTAGGTTCTCACAGCAAGCGGAATAGATTACTTACTTTCTTAATTAACTACTCTCTCTCTCTTTCTCTGTGTTTACGTGTATAAAGTACTCTTTGAAAACTCTATTGTAATTTTTGGATTGAGTTAAGTTAATTAATATTATTTTCCATCTCCTTTTTATTTAAAAAGAGAAACTAAATGAATAAACTCTTTAGATTGCAAAAACATTATGCCGTTTTCTACTTCTTTTTAACTTCTCTTTTTCAATTAGAGTGTCTATGCGCAAAATTTCTTTTTCATTTAGAATGATGCGCGTAAATTAAAATGATCTTATAATTGAAGATCTTAATGTATAATGATTTTAAGTGTCCTACAGCTGTAAATAAAAATATAGAAATTGAGAATTTAGAAAATATTTATACCTTTAAGTTTAATTGTCCGAATGCATAAATTGTACTTGAATATTTAAAACTATTTATCTACTATATTTCAATTCTTTCTTTATTTGAAAATATGTGTTTCAAAATTTTAAAGATACGTTACTGAAATCATGATCTTTAAAAATGTAACTTATTTTTTGGAAAGAAGACATGCAAAATTAATATCTAATTTGATTTATTTCTACTTACTACCCAAAAGGATTCCAAAATATTTGACTGAAACATATTTTATTGTAATTATCCTACTGTGGGTAGATTGTACAGTTACTAAAATCGCACATTTGAATAATATATAAGAACGCAATTTTAATGTTTGTGTAATTTAAAATGTCTTCCCTATACAAGATGTGTTTACAATACTATTTTATAGGAACAATACTATTTTAATGAAACAATACTATTTTTAAAGAAAATTTATTTGATTTTTGTAAGCATGAATTTATGATATTTGTATCTGGGGCAATGTATTTATTAATTAATAATACAGTTATAAAACAAATTATTTAATAATGCAGCAATAAGTTTACAAATTAATAACAGAAGAAAATTCGCAGGAAGCAGTGGCGTATTTATTTAAATAAAATAGAGATTCTAGTATTTGAGAAAAGATTACTAAGGAACTTTTGAAAGCATATTTAGTGAAGCGCAAAGAATGAAGACAAATAGAAGTCATCAATCTTTGTTAAGAATGAAGAAAACATGATTAAAAAATATCTTTGAGAACTAAGATAGATCAGCTGTAGCAGTTCACTGATGTAATTGTAAGGAAGCTGTAAAAATCGTTGAAATTACGATAGATTCAATATATCTCATACATACATATTTCAAATAATATTTTATTATAGTAGTTATAAGCTCAGACGGATATTTAAGACAAAGTTTTGTAATTTTTTGTTTAAAAATGAATTAAAATATTAAGAATTGCTTCTGAAATAGTAGTTACTAGTACATTGCTCATTTTGAAAATTTAATTCTGTTATCTATGTTGAAAACAGAAGCCAAAATAATTAAGAACAAGTATTTCAATAAAGTCACCATACTATTCATTTAATACTCTTTAATCAAATCTGGTAGAGAAGATGTTCATTTTTAACCTGCACTCACCACAATATAAAAGAGATTTTTGTAGTATATTTGGGAATGCGCTTACAATAACTGTGAACATCAAGTTATAACCCATAGAAGGACTTACATTTTTACACTCAATTCTTCATGGGATAAATTAGTTAAATTTAATATCAGAATTAAATTGATATCCTTCAAAGAAGCATCTCTTACATTGAGATTTTAACACCCTTATAATTTTCTCACATCTTTTACCAATTGGCATGCTCAATATGCATTTTCAAAATCAGCCCACATTGCCTTCATCCATATTAATAAGTATTTATAGTATTGTAAAATAATGTTTCAGTTATTGCTAATAAAATGGTAACAAGATTGAAATTGCTATCTAATGCCAAATGAAAATCTACAATTTCATTACTAAGGAACTCATAAGTTAGCAGACATATTGAGAAACTTTAAAAAATTTCATTGGTTTATATTGTAATTACAAAATTATAGTTTAAGTAGATGTTTTGAATATTGCATATTTACGCATTATATATAGTGAAATCTATCTCCTGGTCATATAATTTAAAACAGGAGTGATAGAGGGTCAAAATATATGATCTTTCATTAAGATATTCTAAGGAATGATCTTATTTCATTACCATTTTATTATTTGAGCTGATCGATATACAATAGAACACAAAGGTTTAAATAATAGTGCAGATTATTGGGATTAATAGATCGAAAGAAATTTGTGTTTTTCAAACTTGTTACTTAATATAAAATTAAAATCCACAATTCATTTTCATATGCTTTAAATACGTAATAAGGAGCTGTGTCACTGATCAAATATATCCTATATCAAATACATGTATTTTAGACTTCTAATGTCCATTTTATTATTACATAAAAATATTGTGCAACAATATTTGCTTAGAAGTGCTACATAACAAGCTCTTCAATTCATTTAATCTACATGTAGAATTCTTACCTCTACTATTCGCAATAAAAAAGATTATCCAATATTTGACACAAAACACTTTTTTCAACAATATCACATGCACTTTTCTACCTTTAAAAACAGATTAAAATTCCTTAAACAAACTTACAAGTTTATTTTTTTCCTTTGATATTCAAAAAAAATTTCCGGAAAGGTGAAAACACAAAGTAGCAAAATTAGAATTTGAGAGCACTGAAGAGATAGAATCCGATTGGCTTTTGCTTTCATAAAAATAATAAAGATTTCTATAGTAGTCACAAAAATGTAATATTATTTCATGATACAGAGTTTGCGATGTGTAAAAGAAAGTCCAACTTGCTCTCCATATAAGGGAATTTTAGACTTCTTACTGTGCATTAAAGGAGCATCAAAATACATCTTGATTAGATGAAAAAATGAAATCATAGATTTCATCCATATTCAAAATTTCTAGTACAGAAACTGTAGGAATGTTTAAAAGTATGCGTTATCTTCAGGGTTTATATTCAAATTAAAAGAGAATTTATTTTTCTTTAAATTTTTGCAAATAATTATTTTCTTTCTTTTTTCCTCATTAATAAATTTATTGATCAATAAACTCTTGTTAAAATTAAATTGTTGCAAATTTGAATTGAAGACTTTCTATTAATTAAGCTAAATTTTAATTAGAAATATTTTTCTTAAAATTTCTGTAAATAACAAAATGTATGTGTGTCTATAACTATATAACTTTCCTTAAGTGATAAATGAATGATAAAAATAATTATAAGCAAATAGATTATAAATAAAGATATAAAGTGAATACAAAATTCAAAAAGTAAAATTATAATACTAAGAATTATAAAATTCGTGTGATTTTCGATCGTTTCATCATATTTCACTATGAGGTTTCACTGGACCAGCTTACTCCACAGAAATGCTTCTGAGCGAAAACTTCTCAGATAGTTGAAAGTTATTGCTCAAAAGGAGTGTCATGGAGAAAAAGATTAATGTTACTTATTATAAAGCGGATATATTGTAACCATGAAATTAAGAAAAAGAAAACCCTGTCTTGCAGTGATGATGGTTTTTATTTACAAGGGATCGAATCTCATTGCACGTTCCAACCAAACTTGCTTTCGATGAATGAATTCACTTCCCCCTTCTTGAGATTCTTTTTCGTCTAGTGATCCATTTTAAACCGTCATTGTAAAACTGAAACTGGAACATTTGTCCGGAAAAATGCAACACAATTTCTTTCAGCGAAATTTCATGTAAGGGTAGAGAATTGAGAAAATGAAGGTCAGTTTGTTGTGTGTCAAAAACCAGAAACATACTAAAAATAGTAATTCGTAGAAAAATTGTTGACTTAAGATATACTGAAGAATTATATAAATTGTTAATTTAAGAAAGTTAAAATAAAAATTGCTAATCAATAAATTAGCAAGTTTCAACTTGAAATGTCTATAATTATTTTTTATAGGATGTTTTGATTTTGAATTTGAGCAAGTTTAGTATTGAAATTAGGCAGATAAACAGACTAAATATATGCAACAAATATATTATAAATTAATTTAAGTTTAGTTTGCAAATAAAGAATATTTAAGTATTTTAATATTTTATATTAGACAACTACATTCTAACATTTCATTTTAAAAAAGTTCCAATTTAATTGTATTGAAATTCCAAAATATTTTTCTTGAAAACCTTACAACATGTAGTTATACACATTCGATATCTGCAATATTTTATACCTACATATATATTTTGTAAATTATGCCTATTTTTATGTTTTATACTTACTTTTTTGTATAAAATGCAATTAATATCCTTCATTTTATTAATCATTCTGGATAATCACATGCTTTATTTGTTAGCATATAATATGCTTTATTATAAAAAATTATTTTTAATAAAACTCTAAGCACTAAATATTTCTGAAATTTTTAAGAAAAAAACCTTTTGTATGCCTTACTTTTTTATAAATGCTTTGCTAATAACTAGGAACTTTGTAACTAAGACATTTTGGATAAGAAAGAAAACTTTTTTTCCTAAATAATAATATTGATTACATCTTTTTTTCAAAAAACAAATGACACAACAATTCCAGCTCTTTCCCCTTAAAAAAGCATTATCGCAGAAAAGCAGACGACTAAAAGTATCAAAATTAATCCGCAAAGAAAACATCGTCTATTCAGCTACCTGGAAACTACTAGCAAAGATACTTGAAAAATCCATTTAAAAGCAGTTTGTCTACAAGTAATTCATGAATAAATAAAAACAAACATATTATTTGTAATAATAAGAGCTATACATTTTTAAAGTAAAACATAAATTTATTTTTCTTTCCTTTACAAATTTAAAAAATACTTTAATTGACTAATTAATTTTAAAAATTACAATACTGTATTTTATATTTTATGGATTAATTGTTTTGTAGAAAAAAATGTTATTATTTGCTTTTATAGAAAATAATTAAATTTGTTATTTATTTAATTAATTATACATTTGATTATACTCGACATAAAGAATTCACCCTAAGATTCTCCACAAAAATTTTAGTTCATTAAACGTTAAATATTACAAATTTTGTTTTATTTTCATGAATCATTCTAGATTTTCAAAAGCACTTACAATAGTATAAAGAATTTTGTCATAGATTTTAGTAGTTTATTTTCTAACAGATTTCAATTGTTTTTAAGGTTCTTAACTTAAACGAATAAAAATGTTCGTTTTATTTTGACATATTTTTCTATTTCAAGTTCTCGATACTAGATGCAGTGTGAATATGCTTTATCAAATTCAATTTAAAGATGGCAATTGAATTTTTCTATTTCTGACCATTTTGTAACAATAAACATTCTTCTAAGTTTAAAGCAATTTTTTAAGAAACATTGTCAGTCATTCCTGCAATGATTTTTTGAAAGTTTAAAGCATTTGAAAGCTTATTTTTAAATATTTTTTCAAAGGATTTGCAATCCATTGGTCCTTTTATAAATATACAATTTATTTAATTAACTCTTATAAATATTTATAACTTATTAATCCATTGATCCTTTTATAAATATAAAATTATATACTGAGTGCTTTAATGTGCATCCAGAAAGTACTTTATCATCAAATTTGATTATAAAAAGTGAACTTACAATCAAATATGATAATTGCAAAACTTCTCATTAAAGTTGGCTTTATAACTAGCTTTAATACCAGGTACCTTGAACTTACTATCTTTAACATTATGACTCCAATACTCGACAGAGCTTTGTTGTTTGCGAACGTAAGTCAAGAAAAAAAATCTTTCTGTTTTTTATTAACTTAAAATTCATGTAAATTACCTGTTACTAGCTTTTACTTTGTTCTGTAAACTAGTCACGAATTGAAAATTCACACAGAATAAGTTAATCACGAAAATATCTTTTTATAATAATAAGAACTAATGTGCATATTATTAAATTACAGTAAGTATTATAAAATAAATTAATATACAGTAATAACTTAGGAGTTATTTTTTCTAAAAGCTATTAATTTTATCTCTAAGATAGTTTTATAGATTTAGTTGAAATATCCTTGCCTAATTTTTAATGTGAAACATTTTAATGTAATAATTTTTAATGATATAATAAACTGCAGTGTTTGACGTTATTATGTATCATTAAAAAAAAAAAAAAATAAAAAAATAAAACCCACCCTTCGAGGGTAAAACACATTTAAATTGTTGTTAGCCTAGTGCAGTAAAAAGTTAAACATTTTTCATGTAAGGATTAGAGAAATAAAATTGAAGTAAAAAAAAAGCTAATAAAAATTTTGTGTTAAGAACAATATTTAAGTCACCTTCATATAAAATGTTATAAAAAAAATTAATTATTCAAACATAAAACACCATGTGACGTATGTAGGCAACTCCTTGACTTTCTCGAGTGAAATTGTAAATATGAAAATACTCAATTAGTAAACTATTTAAAAAATAAATAAATAAATAAATAATATTTTTGAATTCAGATCTAAAATTAATTGATTTCCATAAGTTACATATGTTTGTATGACAGTTGCATAAAGTTGAAACACATATTTTGAGTAATTTATTCAAACCTAAGTAATTTAAAGTTGTATACAAAATAAGTTAATAAAAGTAGTTACTTAAAAAATATCATTTGTAAATTTTTAAAAAAATTAAATTTTGCAAGATTTTATTAGAAATGTATGTTTTCAGTAAACCCTTTTCCAGTAAATTTTCAACAAGAATTTAATTGCTTTATTTTTTTATAAATTGAAATTAAGTTAAAATGTAAAATTTTGGATAGAATATTTTTTAAATCATACCTACAATTTCAAGTCGAACATATTTAATATAAGCGTTTACTTTTGTCACAATTTATATTTTATGAAGAATATCAGAGGCAAAAATTATGAATCATAATTAAACTAATGTCAAGATGTTTTTTAAAAATCAAAATAAAGTTCTAAACTTAATTAATTTTTAATCAATCAACTTCTATTTCTAAGAGTTTTTAGATTTGCAAAAATCAAACTAATTGCACTAAAAGAAACATTTTTATAAAATGGTCCTGCATTGCTATTCTCTTCGTGCATATGAATAAGAGGAAAATGGAAATTAATTTCCCTGATTGATTCTGTTCTTGAAACTTTCCTCAATCAATTTTATTCTGGATTTTTAATGAATATCAATCTAGCTTAATATCAAATAAAATTAATTAGATTTGTTTGAAAGAAATGTCCTTAATTTCTGTCATTGTAAAAAAATACATAATATTTTTCTTCAGAAATCAGTTTTTTTTTATATTTTATAAGAAAAAAGTGTTTATTTAAATTATTTTTAATTTTTGTATAATAAAAAATTTAAATAATTTATTATATTAATATTATTATATAAATATTATTTTTAAATATTTTTTTTAAAAAAAATTTTTATTTAAAAATATTATTTTTAAATAAAAATAAATATTAATAAAATTATAACAATTTTGAATTTAAATTCAACTAAAGAGATCCATTAGAAACATAGTTTAGTTTAAACTACTATATTATATAAACTTTACTAATCAATATAAATAATACATCTATAAATATGTATACATCAAAAATTTTATATCAATCAAAAAAGGCATAAAATACTTGTTTTAAGGCTTAGAAAAAAATTATAACTCTAAAGCAAAACTTCAAGTGGATCAAATTGAAGGAAAAAGTTTTTAGCTCTTATTCTAAAATGAGAATATTTGTAGTGAAGAGAAAGCATTTCTGTGCATACAACATAAATAGTTAAAAAAAAAGTTACTTTTTAATAATATGAGCTTTTATTTATTAACTAAAAGTGTATTAGAGATTAGCCTAGTATAACCCTATTTTAATCAACAAATTGAATTTTGTTATCGTATCTCAGTGATTTATGAATTATTCGTTAGACCTTTTTCCTCTAAGTAAGATAATGATGTATATATTACTGTATGTTGACAAAATTTTAAAGAAGCTACTTTATTTTAAATTATAATTGTTGCTTAGTAGATACATTGCAATTTGTATTTTTAACTGATTTGTATAGATGGCGACACTATAGCGAATTTCAGTTCAAATAAATATTCTCAATTCTTTATGCAATTTATGCATCATAAAAATTCCATTATCTCCAAATTTCTATTCTTTAATAACTAAAAAATATAATTCTCAGCACTCAGGAGTAAAAATAAATGACTTTTTGAATCGGGTCAATATGACCTGAACAATGGATCAGATATAAATTGAAAAATATTCCTTCGAAATACATATAAACATAAATCCCTCTAAAAGTATAATATAATGTTAAACCCTCTAAGAGTACATATTTATACTATTTACCATCAATATCAATACGTTTCATGAAAATATCCCTATACTGTATTTTTTATGAACTTATACATTTTATAAGTATTTTGGCTCATACAGACCCGAACAGAACAACAGGGTTAAATAAAATTACGAAAAACCTTGTTAACTGCTTTCTTGAAAAACATAAAATGAATGTATTTATAGAAGAATGCAAAATCTGCTTCTTGTGCACTAAATATTTCTTAAGTATTGACTGAATAATTAATAAAAGTAATGGATATTATGGTTTGTAAACAATGACGTGGCAGTAATCTAAGCAAGTCTGTAGTCAATTTTGAAAAATACGAGTGACTTTTTATAGGATTTTGCACAGAAGTAATATTAATTTGCAATAAATCTTCTAAGAAATAAAAATTTAGACTATTTACATAGGGTTTGTATATTTTTTTAATCACAAATTGTCTTGAGTGTGCTTATTGTATCTGGGTCCAAGACTACTTGCATTTTTACATTGTGATCCAAAATACAAAATGGAAATTTAAAAAACTTAGGCATTAACTCTGATAGTAAACACATTTTCTTTAACAATTTAATTGATTAATATTAGAACGGAGAACATGAAAACCTTGAAAATTTAATATTCTGATATTTCGTTAATACTCAGTCAATGAAATTAAAGCAATATTAATTAGAATATATAAATAAATATTATATTTACTATGAAAGGATTATTATAAAAGTAACCATTAAAAGTAAAATTTTTTACATTTATTTTTTTTAGGACATAAGATGCAAATTTGCTCCCAAAACTTTAATTGGGCGGTACTTTGAAATTAAGCAATTCTTTTGACCATTTTTATTTTTAAAATTTTGTAATGAGACATGAAAGTTTATTGATTAAAATTTTCTGGGCGTTTTACATTAGTATTTCAAACTTTTGATTTATGTGTATTTAATTATTTGTAGATATTTTAAATCTATTAAAGAAAGTATTTTTTTTTTGTTTTGAGTTTGTTTTCTTTTTTTTTTATCTATATATGGTGATGTTTTTATACACTGTCTGACATAGGAAATGCAACATCATAAAATATTGGATAGAATGTGATAAAATAATTAATACATAGACAGAGCATGCATATATAAATAAGTGATGTTATTTACAAAGAGATAAGTTCGCAGACATAGACGAAATATGCAGATAATCAGTAAGTAGTATGGCAGCCTCTCGAAGCAATGCAAGCAGACACTCTGCGAGGTAGAGAGTCAATTAACGTGTGAACGGTGTCCTGGGGGATAGACGCCCATATGGTCTGAGCCATTCCCCACAGTTTGTCCTTCGACGGAGGCTGGGGCATAACAGACAAATAACGTCCAATCCCATCCCAGATATGCTATATCGGGGAAAGATCAGGAGTCACCGCAGAGCATCGAAGCAACTAAATATTCTGCAAGGCTTGTCTGCTGACTAGTCCATGTGCAACGTTGCGTTATCCTGATGGAAAATACTATTTTGCAGCTGCTGAAGGTAAGGTAGCACAATAGGTTGCAGCACCTCATCAACGTACCACCGTGTCGTCAATGTGCCTCTGATGCGTACTAGGGGTGATCTGCTATCATAGCTGATTGCACTCCAAACCATTATTCCACGTTTACGAGCGGTGGGTCAACAATAGTGGTCGAATTATATGAGATCTCCCCGATGCATCCAGATTATCAGCCGGTAACTATCATTAGTCAAAAAGAACCAAGAGTCATCGCTGAACACCACATTCTACCATTCCGTCGTCCAAGTGGCTCGTTGACGACACTATCGCAATCTCTCCCTACAGTACCTTGGAGTTAATGGCAGTCTTCGTAAAGGGCAGTATGTGTGCAAGACACTTTCAGCCAATCATCGTGCAACTGTTCTCGCAGATATAAGAGCGTTCAGAACTGGCTGCACATAGCGCAGAATGTCAAGAGAAGTTGATTGTAGGGCCGCCATAGCTGCCCTCGGCCCTTCGAATGCGTCGATCGGACCGTTCTGTTGTCTATCTAGATAGATCTGGTCTTATGCGACTATTAGCATTTTGTTTATTCACCCATCTGGTCCGAATTCTATACAGGGTTGATGCATCTTGGTGAGTTTCAGCAGCGATACGACGGTAGGACTAACCAGCCGTACGTAAGCCTACAATTCGACCTCTCACCAAAACGTCCGTTTGCCGGAACCGTCTTCGATGTCGTCGTTCAGTCATCACTTCATCCACCATTGTCATCTGCAGCTTTGAGCTTCTTGAAATACTGCATTTCCTAAGCGGCAAAGAGATAAGACTGTTGGCTTGTCCGCCGTTTCTATCCCTTTTATTGGCGCGATAATCACATGACCAACTTGCATTTTACATTTTTTCACAACACGTTACGGCGCGAAATTTGCACAATTTATACGACCAAACCTTCATGGTGTTGCATTTTTTATGTCAGGTAGTGTATATATACTTATTTTTCTCTATGCTTCTATGATTAACTCACTTTCCTTTGCTCTTAGGTATTATCTTTCATGGTATATTTTTTTAATTATATTTAAGGATTTTTCATTTAATTAATTAAATTTTTTACGATAATTTCTTTTACTCATTATGAAAGCAATCAATATCCACCAATTCAAATGTATCGTAGCTCATGACCATTCAATGTAATTATTTTATATATAATATGTAATTATTTTATTTTATTATTCCTTAGATGATTATACATATATTTTAAATTTTATATGTCGATAAATATTTTATGTATTTTACATAAGTTGTAACTGCGTGCTTAGTTAGGAATATTGTAATGTATATCTAATTCATATAGAATATATAAGATATTACTCTTCGAATTGTAAGTAAGAAATTAAGCTTCAATTTCGAGTTACTTTTATAGATACTTTACATTGTTAGATCTATTAAATTTACATTATTATTGTTTAAACTATTTTTTAAATGACACCAGTCATATGGTTAGTTTTCTGAACCATTCTTGAATTACAGACTGACACGAACGCTACATACGTGGAGTAAGTACGAACAGAACAACAGGATAAAGAAACAAACTGAAAATCTTTTACATAGAGCTTGTTGATTTACATTAAATTCATTTGATGAAAGAATCACCGGAACAAATTCATAAATTCAATGTGTAAAATCAAAATGAAATTTGAATTCAATTTATGTATATAGGAATCAGAAAACCAACACACGTTCTACACTGGTGTACAAAACGTAAGCAACAGGTGTTTTTTTTTTTTTGCCATAACTCCGTGAGAAATCATCTGAGGGACATTCAATTCAGACATGAGACACATCATTTTGTACTTGAGAGATGACGAAAGCATAGTTGCACAAAAATTAATACAATGCATGCAGTATGGAATCAAACAAAAATAGGTTTTAATGAACTCACAGTATACCTGCACAAGATCATTTGTGCAGGTATAGCTAAGAACAATAACAAACAAGAGGAACAATAACAAACAGATGTTCCTTAGTATGGGATATGCCCTCCCCTTAATGCAATGGCTACTTCGCACCATCTCTCCATACTCAGAACCAGATTGGCCAGCAGTTCTTGCGGTAAGAATGCCCTTTCCTCAATCAGCATCTGTTTCAGTTGCTGCGTGTTCCCCGAGGGATGCAATCGTGCCGCAATGTGACTCCACGAAGCATCCTACACGCGTTCTATGGGATTTAAATCAGAGGTGTACGCTGGCCAATTCTTTAGGGTGACGTCTTCATTTTCTAGTAGTTGCTGAACAGCATGAGTCCGATGTGGTCGTGAAATGCCATTCATAAAAATGAAATTTGCTCCAAAGGCACCTCGGAACAGACACACATGGGGAAGAATTACCTGACAATAATGATCTCCGGTTACTTAACCTCTGTCGAAAACGTATAGCTCAGTCCACCCGTTCAACATAATGCCTCCCCAGACGAAAACTCCAGGACCACCATAATGGGCTTTTTCCGTTATGTTACTGGAATGAAACCACGTCCCAACCTCTCTCCAAATAAACTGGCGTTGAGAATCGTTTGTGGCACTGAAACGACTCTCATCTGTGAAGAGGACGCGACTCCATTGATCAGATGTCCAATTTTTGTGATCTTTACACCACTCTAAACGGTGTCGCTGATGGTGAGTTGTCAACGGAATGCATCGTTCGGGACGGTGGGCGAATAGACCACCTTTGTGAAAGCGTCTGGCTACTGTAAACCGCGACACTTGTTGCCCTGTTGCTGAACACAGTTGCTGAGCAATGGCGCTTAATGACTGGTTTCGGATTTTTTTCGTCTGCAGGATTGGCCAACGTACTCCCTTGATTGAAATCCCATAGAACATGTGTGGGGTGCTTTGTGGAGATGCATTGTGACACGAACACGCAGCAACTGAAACAGATGATGATTGTGGAATGGGCACTGTTACCGGAAAAATTTCTGGACAATCTGGTGCTGAGTATGGCGAGACGATGCGAAGCAACCATTGCAGTAAAGGGAGGGCACTTCCTACACTAAGGAACATCTGTTTGTTATTGTTCCTCTTGGACAGATATTCTTGTGTAGGGATACTGTGAGTACAATAAAGCCTATTTTTGTTTGATTCCAAACTGTATACATTCTATTCATTTTTGTGCAAATATGCTTTCGTCATCCTTTAAGTACAAAATGATGTGTCTCATCCCTGAATTCCATGTCCGATTACTTGTGGAGTTATGGCAGAAAAACTACCTGTTGCTGAAGTTTTGCACACCAGTGTATGTGCATAGGTCTACAACCTATATATGTTGATAAAGTTGGTGCATTTTTAAATTATATTCTGATTTTTCATTTAATTACATTTTTAACATTTATGTAATTAAAAAGCAGTAATTTTCCATAAAAGCTTAAGAACTTTTTTAGTAGTACAGATATTGTTGACAATCTAGGATATATCTTTAATCTCTCATTAAAGCTTTTATCTGAACTTCAATTAATAATTCACCTCATTTAACTTGTTTAAGTAAGAACCTACAAACTATGTTCGTTAATATAAATTATTCGTTTGTTGATATAAGTTTTGAATTTATGTTTCCTCTAAAAATGCATGTACTAACTTTGTATATTTTGACGTTTCTATCTTAAACTTTATATAGATTTTCTTTTGTTTAAATATTTTTATAAAATCCTTTGTTTTCATTATTAATAATGTCTTGCATGTTTCAATGTATTTATCTTCATGTATATTGATACAAATCATTTTAAATCTAAGATCAATTTAAAAGACAAAACTTCAATGCTCAAATGGTTAAATATGTGTTTAGCTTGCAAAAATTAAAGAGCTAGTTTTGATAAATATTTAACTATCATAAGTCAAAAAAGACAATTTTAGTGTAATAGTCAAGGATTGAATCTACTTTTCGAAGAATCTTGAAGTTTGATTTAAGTATATAAGAACGCAAACTCATTGATGCTAATGTTTTCAAATGTTTTAATTTATACGTAATTCTGATTTTTTTGTAATAACTAATTCTTTAATAAAAAATAAGTAATTGCTAATAATAATATTATTTAAAATATCAGTTATGATAAAAGTATATGTTTAATGTCTCTGATGAAATGATTTTCTAACAAAGTATATGAAATATTACAATTAATTAAGTCAAAAGTAAAGAAATAATCAACTTAAAACATTTTATTCACTTTTTAAAATAAAAGTAATAAAAGCTGTATTGAACTTAAATACAGCTTTTATTCTTCTTATTTTTCTCAAAATCTATAATTCAGACAGTTAATTTAATCAGACAGATATGTGATTCGTCTGAGCATCAAATTTCCGTATCTCGATTTATTGAATTTAAAGCTGTTACCAAGTTACAGCTGCTCAGTTGGCAGATGGTACCAATCTCTTTTACTATCATTCACATAGTGACGAAATATTTTGATCATTATCTTTTTTTTAGCTATATATAGGTGTTATTCTTATATTTAAAGTAAATTCTATCTTCTAGTAAAAACACTGCATGACTGAAAATATTTTCTTAGAAAAAGTTATTTAATCATTGATTTACCTGATTGTGGATTCAAAGGCGTTAAGAATGATCATGTTTTATAATACATAAATAATCAGATTAGCTTAGCTATAAAAAATAAAAAAAATTAAAATAACATTTCGGAAGTTATCTCATAAATAACCTGTAAGAGTGTATAGAAATGTAAGGGAAAATAAATAAATATTTCTCAGACATTATGCTTTATTTTAAATTATGTTTGTAATGCAAAGAAAAATAAGGGAATAACTCAAAAGATGGTAAAGATGATGAAGAGATGATTTAAGTATAATTTACAAAAACCAAATCGGAAAATTACTTTAAAATTTACTTTTTAAATACACATATCGATGAAATAATATGTATGCATGCATATACAATTTATGTAATTAAAAAATTACATAAATTTTATATTTATATTTATATTTTAGGATCTATCTAAGAATATACTTTTATTAGATCATAAATGCTTAGTTTTAAATTCTATTTTACATAAAGCTTTATAAGAATGCTTCATCTCTCAACTGAAATGAACTCTCATCTGAAGAATATATTCACTAGACAGACCAAGTTAAGTTGTTAGAAATTACACGAGCGAATTACTTCTGTGGAAATCTTGGACAGAATAGAGGAGGTTGTTTTGAATCCTGCGTTACCCATAAATTACTCGAAAGTGACAGGGACATGTTCTTAAAACAGTTTAACTATTAACACCCGATAATAAAAGTGGAGTAAATTAAAATGAGTAAATGATTAGTGTTAAAATTGAGATTATTAAAATTTAAATTTTATTAATCATGAAAAATTCGTACTATTAAAAAATAACTATATTGAAACATGATAAAAATAAAGAAATAAAGATCGCCATTTTAATTTATAAAAGTAAAATAAGAAATTTGTTATTTTGAAATTTCAAAAATTAATAGAATTTAATTAATAAGTAACTCTTAACAATGAAATAATGACTTCTTTTAAAATTAATTTAATTAAGAATGCATATATTTTTGAAGTCAATAAGGAAATTCTATATTATATATTCAATTTTAATTAATTTTTGTATCATTGTATGATTAGAGTTTATGTAATTTAAAAATATAAGGTATATTCTAATAAAGTTTGGCAAAATTGTTAAAAATGATTCATAAAAGAAGATGTATTAATTCTAAAAACAAAGCATGAAACTAGTAAAAATGATAATGGTTAACAATATATTTCAATTTCTTTTAAAACTCGTAGAAAATGAAGAAGTGTGAGTTAAAAAAAATCCTTCTGAAGCATTTTTATTGTAAAGGAGAAAGTAAAGTAAATCAGTTGATAAGTAAATCATGAATATAAATAAAAATAAGCTGTAATATTAAAGTGTGAGTTTAAAATTAAATTGATGAAAATAAAATAGCATGAATATAAAGATGAATATATTCAAATATGTGAATATCCTAAAAGGAGTAAAATTAAACACATTTATTAAATAAAAATCATACTTTCAATAATATTTCCCTATTACAAATGATTTTACTTCAAGACAATAGTTTAAAATAAAAATATGTTAAAAAAAATTGTATTAAAAAGTAGAAGAAATAATCCATCTATGTATGTAAGCATGAAAAAAATACTTAAATTAAAATGGATTTAAGAAAAATTAAGTGTGCAGTATCTAATTTCGTAAGAAATAATAGGAGAACAAAGAAATTTTGCTTGAAATTTGAAGAAAAAAGACATTTATCAGAAAACAAATATTTAAAAAAATGTAACCGCATATTTATATTAAGAAATCAAAAAAATTTATAATAGCTAAAATAATTTTATAAATATTACATTTCATATTCATTAAAAATTCATAAAAATGAGGTCAAAATTGTAAAAGTTTATTTACGATAACAGATAACGTGTGTATTTTTATATATAAGATCTGCTATCATGACCTACTCTATCATGAACTGAAAAACTATCTTACTTCCGTTGATAATTTAGAGCATATTTTGATTTTAATATAATTAGTAATTTTAATAGTTTGAATTAAAATAATGAATAATAAAATTTTAAAGCTTGTATGATTTGGAATGTGCATGCGTTCGAAATGTGCTCTGGTAGAATTAAAATATTAAATCTTGAAAATTTAGGACTATTTTGCATTTATTTATTCAATGTAATTTATTAACATGCAACAAGAAATTAATCATCTTGTTTTCATCCTTTTGTTATTTTAATCAACAATAAATCAAAAAAATATAATAATCAATGGCGTCCAATTTCTGTCGTTCATCTTAATTCTCAGCACAAATAGATATTTTAAACTTTTTTTATAATCAATAAAATTGCTAAATTCAATAATTTGAAAGCTCAAAAAATTATAAAAATATTTAGCAAACAAGTAAATACCATCTTGACAAGATTGATTAAATTATGTCCATTCGGAAGAAATCTAATATTTTTTTAACTCATTTCAATTTTATTTGAAAGAATAAATTTTTCTTTCTCTTAAATTGATTGCAAAATTTCTGAAAAATCTACAAACAATCATGTACTCTCTATGCCGTCTACAGGATGTTGGCATCAAGGGAGCAACTGCAGTGTCGTCGAATTTTAGTTTTTTGATATTTTATCACATTTTGAGAAAGCAAAATGAGTACAACAGGTAAACATTTATTTTAATCATAGAAAATTGTAGAGTTAGTTGCCTAATTTCATAAAAAATAATACTTGTTGTTCCAATAATTTTAGCAATGCATGTTAAATTTAGAGGGATTATGTATGTATTATTAAATAAATACCTTTTATGAAATCAGCATGGATTTATTTCATATTTTCAATGAAAATGAATAGAATTACTTATTTTTAGAATACATCTTATAGTAGATAATTGAGAATTAAATATATTTAAATGTATACTCAATGAATTAGTTTCATAAGGTGTATTAAATTTTATTTCAAACGTGATTGTTTTCAATTTCCTAAATATACTCTAGAGTTTAACAGTTTTCATTAGATATACCTTTGTAGCCTGTTGATAAAAGTGTCTTTCATATGATCAGAAATTGGACTTAGTAGTATATTGAATACATGCTACTAAGTTAAGGTAAAACTATCTGTTATATAGAATATAACAGGCAGATGAACTTTCAACTTAGCGGATGATCCGTCATATACACTAAAGGTATCTAACACATGTTAAATAGTTCATGGTAGCATTGTCCTCCATATGAAATGTAACTCATGGAAGTAGAAGGGACAATTATTACGAGTTTCCTGATTCAAAGTTGCATAGACATCTGATAGATATCAACGCTAAGCTTTAGGTACAGGAATGTTTGCCGGTGCACACATTTTTCATTCGACAAAATACTTATCTTTATGGAAGGTAAGTAAATATTAGTATGATCTCTTTTTTTGTCTGTTTTAGAGAAAAATTATACATAAAAATATGCAATAAAAAATTTTCATTTTTAAAGCTTTTTGTCTAAATTTCAAATATTTTTAAAATCTTTAAATTAGTATATTTCTTTTTACTTTTATTTTGTATATCTCTTTTTACTTCTCCCATTATAATCCTATTTTGCTGGTTTTTAAGTATCTAAAAATGGTAATGAAGATTTTCTAATAACTGTCTACCAAGAACTTTGCTACACATAAAATAAGTCTCCAACCAACAATAAAGAAAACTACATTTTTGATAATGCAAGTGTGTATACATTTCTATTTAAGAAATGATAAATATATTTAATGTGTGATATATATGGTCAGATATTCTTCAAATTTGAAGTCTGAACTCTGCAATCTACCTTGTTGAGTAAATATTGCAATTACAACTAACAAAAGATTCGGTTATCTTACGTGACTAGTAATATTATCAATTTCACAGTGATTACTAAAAAACTCTAAATCTTTATAAGAGCTTGAAATTATCTGGCTGAGCAATGACCCAAAATGATGTATCAAAAAGAAGACAAATGATTGCAAGATAGTGCATATATTAGGTTGGGAAAAAGAAAACTATTATTTTTACGTGAACTTTTTGTGACTTATTTCAGATTCACTTTGTAAAAAAGTTTAAAGCAGTTTTCATGTAGATTTTTAGGTCTTGTGCGAAGCTACGACTGCTGACAAGCTGTCAAGTTTGATAATTTTTGATATTTTCTAGACATTCTCTACGATGTTGCATCCATGGAGCATGTTTAGCATCAAGAATAACCAAACGGAATCGACGAAACCAAAATTGTGCGTAACTGGTTGTTATAGTCATATATAGGACGATAAACACCTTTCACAATCTGAGCCACCTGTTTAGCATTTTCGCCATTATAAAAGAAAAACTAAAATGTATCGAATTTTCTGTCTTCTATTTTTAAAACCTTGTACTCATAACTGAATTAATCAAACAAAAAACAGCAAGAGAATATTTTAGTGTCAAATGTCACCTTTCCTATGAGCATAAATTTGAAATTGTTTGATAGATACCTCACGAGACAGCGATCACTACAGACGTCTACCGAAAAAATAATGGATAACTTTTTCCCCAATCTAATATATCGTTGAAAACAACGCCAACTATAAAATAAAGCTTATAATAGATATTGGTGCCGCCCAACCTGTCTAATGGTTAGCGTACCTGACTACAGATGGGTGGGACCTGGGTTCGAATCCTGGCGCGGGCATGGATGTACTTTCTCTCTCTTTCATGTCTTTGTCCTTTCTTTGTGTGTGAGTGGTGGCCTACCCTATAAACGGGTACCTATGACATGTGTGTACTGAGGAAGTCGGACTCCACACCAAATATGGTTCAATTGGAAAAGTGGAGCAGTGCACCCCATATTGCCAGCCAGGCTGGCACACGACTACAACAACAATAGATATTGGTACTTTAGCATCTTATAAACGTTAGCCTAACAATCATATCATGCAAACATGAAACGGGACTCATCTCCAAATTTAATGAGATAATAGCTTCCAAGCACATATGATGATTTCCAAAAGACTACTCAACCAATTTTATATAAGCCAGCATGCTCTAAGAAATTGCAGCGAGCTTACAGTTAGAAATCATTCAGGAAAGCTAAAATTTTAAAGCGGGTGTGACTGTAGCAACTAATATCATGAATAGTAATAAAATTAATGGTTTATTAATAAAAATGTAAATAGATTTCAATTTTCATATTAAAAATTAAATATTTTAGATTTATAAAGTTCATTAAAATATATAGATTACATTAGTTTTTGTATTTGGAAATTTTCACAATTTATAAACTAAAACACACTGGAGTAATTTTAAAGTAACAAAAAATTTGATTTGCCATATAAAATATTGTGCCGCCCAACCTGTCTAGTGGTAGCGTAACTGACTACGGATGGGGAGGACCTGTGTTCGAATCCCGGCTAGGACATGGATGTACTTTCTCTTTCTCTCTCTCCGTGTTTCTTGTCCTTTCTTCAGATGATGGATGATTGTGGCCCGCCCTATAAACGGGTTTGTGGTGGTGTGCGTGGGCGATGCTACTCGTACCTCCGTGACTTGGTTCACAGGTGCCCACCGGGTAACGATAAAATGAATTGCAGTTTCCGGCCTTGTTGCGGCAAATGGGCTTATGTACTTACTTGCTCAAGGGTGCCCGCCAATAGAAATAAAAAAAATATATAATATAGATATATATTCATTTTCATGATTTGCTGATATGTTACATTAAACTATATAAATATATTTATGTTGAATTACATACTTCTTAACACACATCTGACATTAATTTTACAACAGACTTTTTTTTTAAAAAAAGTATCAATTTATTAGAGAAATTTATATTAATTAAATCCTATATTTTATCTGAAAACAAAGTGAACATATTAAGCATATTTTTTTTTCAAAATAATACATGGTTTCAAAATCCAAGCTATTAAAATAACTCTGACTAAAATTCATAAATGATATGACTTCATTTTAAATTGGTATAAATACTAAATAATTCATGATCCAAATTAAATTCAGTGAACTTTGAGCAAGGATTGAAGTAACATATATAACTGTTAAAGTTAATCAAAATTTAATATTTCTTTTAATTTAGTAAACATAATGCTTTGTATTTGTTTCCTGCAATCATCTGAAATTTTCAATTCTTGTTGAAAATCAATGCTTTTTAGTAATCTTTAATTCCTTCGTTTTTGCTCACACTCATTTTGTCATAGATTGGGTTTTTTTTATAATGGCCTTTTAGAGGGCCACAAAATTCCATCATTTTAATGTCAGGCTAAATGCCATCGTACCTTTTATTAAAAAAAGAAAAGGTTGTACATTTATAGGATAATGAAATTATAGGGTCATTATATTTAGTCGTAAAATGGTTAGAACTACCGTTTTTCACTCAAAATTTAGATATTCAGTAAATATTATATCTAATATAAATTATGATCTCACTGATAGGCGTTATTGAAATGGATTGATTATCTATAATAGTTAGATAAATTCTTACGATTATACATAATAGTCTTTATACATCATGCGGAAATTACTTAGTACAAAATTAAGTGCATTAAAATTAAGCAAAATTTTAGAAACCTTATAAGAAAATATATGTTTTATATTTTTCCTTAGTTATTCTGAGATTAAAATTTAAGATATCTTTTTATATGTCAAAAGTTATTGTTTTCAAAGAAACAATCATTGCTTTTCGCAAGATATCTCACGCACCAGTTTAAATCTTCTTATTTCTTTTGCCACTCTATTTCTGAGTGATCCTTATTCCAGTTTTCACTTCAAAAATTGTTCTTCACTTTAAATGAAAATTGGAGAAGACATGATTCATCTGGAGATAAACTTCCATTTCTTAAAAAATCTTTTCACAAAAGAAGTTTTTCTACCGAAAAAACAATTCTTTATTGTTGTTTTCATCTGAAAATGTAAGTGACGCGTTGAATTAGATTTAAGAGAAAAAATATAAAGCAAACATATAATCAAGTTTCATTTTTAGTTTTCAAATGATCAGTTATGAGCCATGAAAAGAAATTAAAAATTGCGGCATTGTAATAAGCTGTGAAGACGTTGGAATTTTCGTAACTTAAAAATGCTTTTCCAGTCTTTTAAAAATATAATTTGCTTTCTCTTTTCATCAAAGCTTTTTTATTTATTATATATTAATACATACATACGCAGCAATTTTTTATCAAATTTAAAAGAAATCACTTTGTTTTTACTTTTAAGCATTAAAAAAGTGTTTTGTATTGGTAAAAATGTTTTTTTTTTTTTTTTTTTTTTTTTTAGATTGATGAAAAGAGAAAATCATAAAATATATAAAATCATTCATAAATAATTTTTGGTCAAAGTAGTAAAATTTCTCAAAATGAATTTATTTTTGTTTAACATATACAAAACATTATTTAATAGAATATTAACCAGTTCTTTAATCATGTGATAAATTCATCACTTTCCACCTTGTGATTACAGAATGTTTCTCTTTAATTACACATTTAGTAAAATATTCCTCCTCGAGTAATTTCTTTTATTTATCGTCCTTTCAAATTACTAGTTTTATTAAATCATCTATTTGGCTAAAATAAATTGTACAAAAAAGTAACTAAGCAAATTGTTGATTTTGTTGTCTTCGATGGATTCTCACAATCAATTAATCAAAGCAGATATACCAGTATACTTTTAAAACAAAATGACTGCAGTTATAGTGTTATGACACTTCTTCAAATGAAATAGTGTTATAACACAGAAATACTGAGCATGTGATTATACAAAATAAAGCAATCATTGCAGATTGTCTCAAAATTAGAATTTTCTCATGAGAAAATTGAAACAAAAATGTGTGTGTGTGCGTGTGTATGTAAGTATGTATGTATGTATATATGTATTTCTGAGATTTTGATTAAATCATCAGTTAAGATAAAAATTATATTAAGCTATTTGAATTATTTTAGCTAAGATTAAGGCATTAAAACGCAAGTTCATTTAAAAAGAAAAAAAATGCAACTAGTTGGTTTGTTTAACTGAATAAATTAAAAATTTAATGTCGACTATGTAATAGAATACAAGCCACCACAATCATTTCAATTAGTTGCGATTTATGTTCGGAATGATAAATAGAACAGAATAAACAGAAATAAAACCTTTTGTGATACTTCCTGTTTAATTACAAATCATTATCTATTATATTTCCTCCAAAATATTTGAATTATTTTGCTCTCATTAAATATTTTGCATTACTGTTAAAAAGAAATTAAATTAAAAACATTGAGTAAATTTACCACTGGAAAAAAATTATTTTCGTGTTAAAAATATTAAAAGAGAAGCTCTTTCCACTAATTTGATTAAACAATACCATTTTGTTTACGCATTTTGTTATAGGATTAAAAGTTTTGCGAGGTGTAAAAAATAAAAAATTTGATTAAAAATGTAATTGTATGTATCAGACGAGAGACTATACTTACTAAAAATAAATTAGAATATGATTGATCGAAACAAATATGTGATATCCACAATCAATCATACCTATAAATTTACAGCTTTCTCATATTTATTAAGGGATTAATAAAATATTTCACAAGCAACATCCGTTACAAGAAAGAATTTTTTTTGCACCTATTTTTTAATATTCTATGAGTTTCTAATTACAGAAGCGGTCGTTGAAGGAAACTGATTGATTGCAAGTGAATAAAGTTTGGAACTTGCTTCTTTTCCTCACGGCGTATTTTGACATTGATTTTATTTCCATATACTTAAGCAGATTATTCAACTACTTTGAACTTGTTTTGACCAGCAGTTATTTTCCACGTGGATTAATTTTCTTTCAGTTTAGTTATCTGTATTTCTAAGATAATATTTCTTTTTCAAACAAAATGGATTAAAAATGTATTCGTGTTAATTAAAAATCTCTGACTATCTTTGTGTAGTTTCGTGAGATGGAATTTATCTTCCTAAATAGCCCTTTCATTATTTGATTTTAAATTTATTACAATTAGATGTATTAAATATTTCACTACTTTGAATTTCATGGCACAGTTAATTACTTAAATGATTATTTAACATTCATTTTCTTTCTATATTATGTATATATACATAAAGTGAAGTCTGGTGGCGTTTCGGTCTCCAAATTCACAGGTCTGAGTCCTTTCATCCCTCAGTGGGTCGATGAAAATAAGTATCAAGCTTGCTTTGGAACTAAGCACTGGGAGTTTCGCGCGTTATGCTGATCACCTAACTGTGACATATGCTTCGTTCCCATAGACTTAGGTCAAGAAAATGGATATTGTCACTCTTGGCCTTGGTCCTCGATAGACCGTCATGCCACGGAGTTTACTTTTAATATATTTAATAGATAAATAGGGGATACAAGTGCATGTATGAATAATTAGTTCCATATGTTGTTCCTGGTAATAAAAAATTAACAAATAATCAGCTAATGTAGTAAATTTTTATTTATTCGATAAATAACTTTTTAGAAACTTTCTCAGTGCAATAATAGCATAAAAATGAAAAATTTTGATTTTAAGTTAAAAGCATATGTATGATTATTTTACACTTTTCTCAATAATATACACTTAATAAGCTAAGTTAGAATCTAAAAACCATTTCATAGATATTGTAAATACCCATGAAATGTAAAACAGTTTAATTCCTCTTAACATTCGTAAACATAGAATTACTTAATTCCTGTTTGTTATCAGGACATATTTAATATTAGGTATTCCTTACTTTAATTTTAATTTGTTCATTATCATGGTAAGATTCTTTCATACTGCATTATAGATAGTTTAAAAACATAACAATGTTTTAATATTTATGAACAAACTTGGCTTATTGCCTTATGAAATAACTCATTATTCATAAAGAACCATTATCACGTATGTACCTCTTATAAGAAAACCCGAGAAAAATGAAAGTACATCCCATTTCAACATCCAATAGTTTAAAAGTGACTTGGAAATACTTTGAATTTTAATTTCCAAAAAGACTTATTAAATTAAAAACTTTCCAAAACATTTCTCTTATTAGGCCTATTTTAGAATATGGTTGTCCAATTCATTGTTCTGCTTCAGACTCGAATCTGCAGAAACTTGAGCGAATCCTGCTTAGTGTTGCTCAAATCATCACTGGCCTACGGCCTCAATGTTATTGTGCTTTATGAGGCACATCTACAGCCGTTGGGACTTAGAAAAAAAAACACATGTTTTGTCAAATATAGCAATATATTTGACAAAAGCCTTGGTTTAAAAAAATCGAACATCTGCTTTCCTCAAGGTGTGGTGTAACAATCAGACTCAAAATAAATAGTCCTTGTGCCCATAAAGCATATGCTAATAATATTGTTTCTGATGCTGTGGAACAGCAACATTTGAACCAGTGTTTCGATTCTTCTGAGGGACTTGATGGAGTATTTTTCCATTCCAATATTCCTATTCCAGTTAACAAATACAATGATCTTCCAGTTTATCTTAAGCAACTGACACTTAAAAGAATTAATAATATTCCTAGGAACACTGTTCAGATATTTACAGATGGCACTTAAAATAATAAACACTGTAAATGCTGTGGTATCTATATCAAATCTCAGGAACATGAAATAAAAATCAAGGAGCAGAATTCCCATTTCATTTCTATTTTTCCTAGTGAACTTATCGTCTTCAATGGCGAAATAGAAATGCTCAAGTCAATAAGTCCTATTTGTGACATCTGGATCTTGATAAATAATAGAAGCTCAAGTCAACACTTGGTTACCTAGCATAAAATGAGGCATAGTGTGGGAGTAAATGTACTCAAATATTTTAAATACCATTCCCTGTCCCATCATATCCACCTTCAGTGGATTCTTTCTTATGTTGACATCGAGGGTAATAAGATAGCTGATAACTTGGTTGATTATAAAGATCTCTGGGGGGGATCTAAGCTACTTGAAGATTGTAACAAGTGTTTTTGGAGAAGGCTTCTCCTGAACACATTCTTACTTGTCGGAGTCAGTCCAGGAAGGACCTTAATGACAATTAATTCACTTTTAGTTTTGGATTTCTTTAGGTTTCACAGTTTCATGGACTTGATTTAGCTACGCTAATCTCTTGAATGTGCAACAACAACAAAACTTTCTAAAATAAATTATCATGAGTAAAAATACTGTTGTATGCTTGAACATTATTTAAAGAAATCACAATGGTTTACCTTCAAAGTCCATTCAAGAGATTCTATCACTCATTTGATAAAACACCTGTAATCACTCTGCCAAAAGAAAATCTCAAAAAAGTCAATTTTTAAATTTTAAATACACTGCTCAAAACAATTGAAGATACTGTGGTTTTAGGTGGATCTTGTGGATGGGAAACTTTTTAGCTGATTGATACATGGTCATCAGATGTATTAGGTTATATCAGAATAAATTACACATGTTTGGCAGAAAAAAATTAATTTTATTGCGCATTTGTGTACAAAAGGAAAAAAAACACAATTTGTGCATATGAGAGAAAAGAAATAAGAAAAGGTGTTCTCATCAAAGGAAATCATTATCAGTAGGAGGTATGGTTTCCACGGACGTCCAGCAACGTTGAACATATTTGAGGCATGGAGTCAATAAGGTTATAAATCACAATTTGGGATATTTTGTACCACTCTTCCTGAAGAGCTCTTTCCAGTTCTTGGAGAGTTTGTCGGTGTGGTTGGTGGCCTCGTCAACTCGTCTTCCTAGACAGTCCCAAAAGTGCTCTATTGGATTCATGTCTGGGGAACACTCTGTCCATTCCATTCGAACTATTCCTTCATCGAAAAGAAAATCCTCCACCAGGTAAGCATGATGTGGCCTGCAATTATCTCCCATTAAAATGAAGTCCTCTCAGATTGTTTCAGCATAAAGGACTACAATAATTCTGGGGATCTCATCTTTAAATCGATGACCAGTCAGAGGTCCATCTCGAAGGATATAGAAGTCTGTGCACCTTTCAATGGAAATGCCTCCATACACCAACACTCCCCCACCACCAAATCTGACACTTTCGTTCACGAAAGCAGGATTATTCCTACTGTTCCTATCCCTCCAGATGAAAATATGTTTATTATCAGGGTGAACAGAAAAATGGGACTCGTCAGAAAAAGAACATTGCACCATTCATTTCTCTTCCAGTTCACATGCTCTGTTGCTCACTCCCAGAGGTCACGACGATGCCTTGATGTTAGTTTAACACATACTATCTGTCAGCGAGCATACACACCTACATCATGGAGTCGCTTTCGAAGAGTCTGAGTTGAAACCGTGGTGTCAGTAGCCAAGTAAAGGTGTTGTTAGAAAAGAGTAGAGTTCATATTTTGGTGTCTCCGACCTGTTAACACTAAATAATGATCTTCCTTGGGAGTTGTACCCCGTCTACGACCTTGCTTGGTCTTCGGCCGGCACATCCAGTCTCCAAAAAAACGGTTCTAGATCCTGGAAATCCACACTTTGTGACACTCCAACGGCTTGCTCAACTTCGGCTTGAGTTTGGCCCCCTTCTAACCTACCAGCAACTCTCCAAGCTTCTGAATTATTTAAATGAATTCTCTGAGACATCTTACTCATCGAAACAAAACAGTCACTGAATGCCGATCATCTTTGTCTTCATTGTCTTTCATTCAGTTGAAAGTCAAATTTCATCCCTGCCGCTGAAGCGAACTCAAAATAAGCATACTCCACAGTTTGAAAATCAGAAAAAATTTGCATTCGTGAATTTCTTCTCCCGTTTTCAGCAAAAAATATTTCGTTTATATCTTTATTTTATATAAAACTTACAATATCCTTTAATTATTTTGAGCAGTGTATTAACTTTTTCTTTTATCGCATTTCACTTCCTTTTTGATAAGAAAAAACCATTCGGAACTTTCATCAAGTAAATAAAATGTCCCAAAACCAAGAAAAAACTTAAAAAATTAAATTGTTAAGACTATAAGAGCAATCGCTTGCATAATAAGAGTATTTTATACGATTATGTGTGTCAGCAAAATGTCTCATAAGAGAATATTACTAATCGATGAATATCTTTTAAATAATTAAGCTTCAAATTAATAAATATGCTTCAAATAATTACTCTTCATAAATTTAATTATTCATTTGCGAAGCTAATTATTCCAGCTATTAATATTAATAATTTTATTCATCTTTTTTGTTATTGATACTTATGTAATCGAATATCATCAAATTCTATTTTCTTGAATTTAATTTAATATCTGGTTGTCATATGTACGTGTATCAGTATTAATATCTATTTCTTTTTATTCATCAAAACAAATCAGACATTTAAGTCATTGTCTAGCGCATTGCTTTCTGCTGGCTTAGGATTTAGTTCTCTAGATAGAATAATCTTGATAGTACACATAGAAAGCTTAAGAGCGCAACAACTTAATCCTTTTATTCGGATTCCTAGTTACGGTAGTTTAACAAACCTCTAATAGTATATATTAAATAGTAAAGGACTACTCTCTTGTGAATAGCATAGGGATTTTATATTCAATATACTCTAAAAATTTAAGGACTCTATATTTAAACAATTCAATAAGAACTGGTATTTTGCGAGCATAGCATATTTTTACTATGAGTAATAAAAACTAAAATATATATCTAATAAATTATACATTTTCTGGTATTTAAATAAAAATCAAAATTTATTTAAATTTTATTCATTCATAGATGTTTGTTTTTCCTTCATAGATGTCATTGTTTTGATTTTCCGTGACAGATTTACACGCTCTTGAAACAGTATAAAAGCAAAATGTAAGATATTAAAATTTATTAAAGTACTTATACTTTCAACAATGGTCAATCATTGAGTATAAAAATATTATTAGTGCATAATAAATAACCTATTATGAACTATATTTTGCACAGTTTTACTATCACTGAATAACGAAATTTACGGGTACATAGTTTAAGTAATTATTTCTATACAAATGGTTTTCTATGCTCTTTAAGATTATTATTTGTTATTCTTTTTTAATTTCAAAATCAATACTATTTTTTTGTTCAGAATCAATTAATATCGATTATGTAAAACTGAGAAAAATTCTCTGAAGAGTTTATTTTCAACAAAAGTGTAGTGAAAATATTAATTATAAGTTTTTTTGTAAACTTATATTTCACGTTATGTTCATGTTATGATTAATTAGTTGTAAAACAAAAATACTTATAATGGTTAACATTTGTCAATATTATAAAAAAAGAAAGAGAAATGTCATCTCATGCAATTTTTTTCTCCAAAACATTTTCTTCTTTTTAACAGGTCTATATGTTTGAATTCATAAATTTAATTACTTACTTTATTTAGATGAAACTATTGGTTTCAGTTTATTAATTAAAAGCCCTTTCATATTAAAATAAAACTCATTTTTAAATTTTTATTTTTTATTCTCCGTACTAAAAGTAACTAAATTACATTATTTATTCATTTATGAAAATTGAAAACACACTGCTATAAATGCAAAAAGATAATAAATCAATGGCAATATTTACAATCGTAACATGACAATAATAAAAGACACGTATTAAGAAAAATTAGGTAACTAACTACTCATGGAAATTAGTTATTGAATAATTTTAGTTAATTTAATAAATGAGTTTATTTTTAATATCAGGATATATATGTATTTCCAATTTCACAAAAAACTGTGACTGCTTGTATTTTACCTTTATGAAAAATTATGAAATGCATATGAGTTAACCAACATGTTCAACCAAATTATTTCAAATTTAATAGAATTCATGATAAAATTTTATCAAGAAAAACTGCATTCATTTAAAGTGTTTCAAAATCCCTCACTAACAGCAAAATTAAAAGCAACAGTTTCTCAACTCACTAAACTGAGAAATACTCATTTCTGATGCAGAAAGCATTTCTGACTTTCAAGTGGCCTTAAAAACTATTCAATTGTACTTTGCTCTCCTCATAACTAAGGCACCAAAGAATCTAAATAATGAACATTTTAAATAAATAATGTCACAAAATACATTTTGTAATATTAAATATTCAAGTTCTAGGGAAATCTTTTAAATATACACACATTTTTGTCGCCAAAAAATCATTTATTAATTGGATACATATATTTTCACTCTCTTATCTCGTAATAACTTTTCAGCGAATATCATCTAAATAAGCATTCTGAAATGAAAACTTAAAGTAAATAATAATAGTAATTTCATCTCATATTCCAAGCACTGATTTTTATTATTCAATTTACACTTTTTAAGTTTCTATAGCTTATAATTAAAGACTTATAAAATGCACAAAACTATTCTGCTTTGTGATATCAAAATAATTAACTTAGCTGTAGTTTTTCATTAATGACATAAGAAACTGTGTTTTAAAATAACTAATACAAATTGTTAAATATTAAAATAATCATTTTCCTTAAATCAAAAATTATTGAAGGTATAGATATTAAAATGTCAATTTCCAAAACTTGCAATAAAAAGCGAAAGTTCCTACCATAGCACTAGAGTATGCTCTCGATATTAATCCATCACTGTCAGTCTGATTTATTAAACCAAGTTTGTTCATTTTTGTAAATTTTTTTTATATTATGTTTTCTTCATTGTTAACAAAGATTTATGCATCTCTATTTTTTCCAGTTTATTACCATCATTTCTAGTATTCAACAAAGTGCATTTGTTTATTTTTAAGAAATACTTCAAGTTAATTCTTTTATATATATATACAGAGAGAGAGAGAGAGAAAATGTTACTTCTGGCTAGAAATTCACCTACACTTGACTGATTTCTAAGGTTTTCTTAATATAATGTTGCCAAAAAATTTATAATAAAAGATAACTATATCAATCGAACAAGACATGTCTTTCTCTGATATCTAAATCACTAGCTATTAGAATAAAAATTTAACTCACTTCAAACTAATCTATAAGAGTGAAACTTCATAATATCATATATATATATATATATATATATATATA
>JAPDSC010138310.1:891934-993449 GCA_026290005.1 Latrodectus geometricus
ATATATATATATATAAATACAAATCTTATAGAATTAGCACTTTTAATTCCAAAAGAATAATATTGGTAACATAAAAATGATTATAATTATGATAAACTCAAAAATATTCTTATATCAAAAATGAATCGAAACAGAAATAATTAAGTATTAAGTTTCAAAAAAATACATTGCATTTAATTCTGGAAGAGAATCAATTTTACAGATAATTATTAATTTTATGTACTTAGAAAGCAAAAAAAGGTATTTATATATTTGTAATCATTGTCATTGTCTGAATTTGAATTTAATTTTAAAATAAGGAATTAAAATTACATTTTATATTTGAAGATATACTTAAGATAAAAGTGAAATATATATATATATATATATATTGACCAAATCTTTCACGTAACTTTAAGTAAGAGTAAATAATTTATATTGGAAAATAATATTTAATTCCTGGGTAAACATTTTCATTGAAATTCAACTACATACTTTAGCTCAAATTCACTCTCATAATTATTTTTATTTTTTTAAATTAAATAAAATCCATCTAAATTAATAACAAGAAAATACTCGTTTATCTATAAAATTTTCAAATAGCAGTAATGTCAAAGAAAAATACTTGAAACAAATAACTACATAAAAAGAAAATTCATAAAGTTGCATATACATAATAAAGTGATGAATAGTCAACTGAAATTGGCAAATCAAAGTTTCTCTTCATTTCACGTAGAAAATAAAGATAAATAAATTCACTGCAAGTAGTTTTTCTAATTTCTAAACAGACAAAACTTTTAAGCTCTCCTTATTAGCAGTTTAAAATATAAATATTCCAACAATAAGAATTTTTTTCAGAAATTACACTAATTATTAGTTTTAAAAATAAAATTTAACTTAAAAACCATAAAGAATGTTACATGTTACTTATATATATATATTTATATATATTTTTATATATTATTATATATATATTTTTTGCTTTATAAGAAAAATGAATTAAAGTGTATATAGATAACAATCCTTGTGAATCAAGAGTCGAATTTGTAATCTGACGTTTAGAAAAAAAAATAGAAATATCACAGAAATCAACAGTGATATATATGTGAGTTATGTCCTAACTAAGACAGAAATTTTGTAAATCTGAAATTTCTGTTGGAAAAAGGCATTATAAAAGTAAATTAATAATCCGTGTGTTATGCAAAATTTGGCTATCATTGAAATTTTACCATTTCTTATAAAGGTTGTATTTCTTGGATTCAATTTTTTTTTTTTTTTTTTTTTTTTAGATTTTCCATCAAAATATTGTATAAATTTTATTTATTTATAATTCTTAACTTTCGGAATTTCAAAAACTCTTTATGTACATTAGAAAACATTGAAATATCTGTTATCACAGCTAGCTAAAGGGATAAATCAAGAGCTAAAATATTAAAGCATACCTAATATTACATTACATAATCACTTGTGTTTTGCTAAAAAGGAAGATAAGTGTGTTTTGGTAGAACAGGTTCGCTTCTTTTTTTTATGTGAGTCAGTTACGGTACGATAACTTACATGTTTTATTTATAACTTTATATAAATTTAAATGACCTTATAATATGATTTATATTATGAACAAAGGTTGGAAGGCATGACTTCAGACTGAAATATTTAGCAGATAAATAAGTACAACTTAATTTAGTTAAGAAATACTAGTTGACTGTAACAAAATGAAGACTTCTTTGAATAAAAAATTAAATTTACATTTAAAAATGGAAGTAAAACCTTCTCCATCATTTTTACATGAAAGAAAAAAATATTTCTCTCTCTAAACAGAAAACTGCATGTGATAAAACAAAAAAAATAATCGATATCAAATAATACCGTAATTTGTCATCAAACCCCGTTACATGAATAAGAGACAACTGCCTGCAGAGGGTAATAACATATTTTTAGAACGATTTCAATAAAGAATTAAACAAAAGTAAATGTTTTAAAATAAAAATTTTTGGCAATAACTTAATATTTGAAAGGAAAAATATCGTCTACTACTTTTAAATTTTTTCTTCTTCCAAAATGTAACGTATCCAAAGTAAACAAGCTGTGGATTGAAGGAAATGTTTTTGCACTTTCCGAAAAAAAAATATTCTTATTCCGGAAAATTGAAAAAATGTTGTGAAATGAGGTATTAAAATTTCTAAGAGTAAAATAAGCAACATTATTAATAGGGCTGTTAAAACCATCAATCATAATTTCTACATGGAAAGAATACTCTAAACGAATATCCCAAAAAGGTACGTACTGTTTCAAATGTTTCTAAAGAGAAATCATTGGTAAAAAGAGAAAATCCGTCAACACAGAAATCAATTGCAAAGTCTTTAGATACATTTGTAGCAACAATAAATAAAATAATAAACCAAGATTTACTACTTAAAAAAGCTAAAATAGATAATGTTCACCAACTTTGAAACATAATGTTCACCAGACATGTGGCTCAATGTAAAACATTTTGTAAAATCCTGTATGATAACCATTTAGCAAGATATAAATGGAAATACATTATAGCACTTGATGAAGCATGGGTTTATCTAAATGACAGCAACAAAAAAAAGGTTTATTTATTATAGAAAATGAGGAGAAAAAATGCACAAATCCGGTTCCGTCAATATAAAGAAAGTTTCAGTTAGGGGTTTATGATTGTTGCAGATTTCTCCTACAATGAGAAATTAAAAATTAGAAGAGTAGAAAAAATATTAAAATCAACTCATTATACTATCAGGAGAAGGTTTTATGCCCAATATTTACAGAAGAAATTTCACTTCTTTATCTGACTATTCTACTTCTTATGGCTTTCAAAGTGTGAAACTTCATCAAGACAAAGTTACAAGTTATAATTCAAAAACTACACTGCATTCCTTGAAAAAATGAAGACTAATGGACTACGAAGTCCTCTGTCATTTCATCTATGGCCAATTGTGCTTTTGGTCTGTTAAAAAGACCCACCACGATAGATGGACTCTGGAAATCAGTGGAAGAGGAATGGAAAACAAAACTCCAGGAAATTTTACGAAAAGCTATTCCATCATGGAAATCACGATGCAGATTTATAATTCAGAAAAAAGGCTATCAGATAGAACATTTAAAAAAATAGTCTTTACATTTCGAACATTATTTAAATGACCCCGAAATCATTCTAAAAATGTGTTAATACCCTCTGTATTATTTCCAATAAAGTGAACGTTGATGTAAAATAATGATTATTTTACTAACCTCTCTAAATTTGTGTGTTCAAGCTAAACACTTTATCAGTAATTTCTTTTTAAAATACTTACCAGTGAGTGCATTTTTAAAAATAACTGCATTTATTTTCTTTTGAGATTCTTATCACTAGTAGCAAAAGATTGACAATCAGACATCTCAAATATTAATTAATAATTTTCGATAGTTTTGTATGGAGATTAATAAAAGCAAAGCTCATAAAACTCTTTTTTCTCATATAAATGTTAACAAATTTATTGAAGTTGCAGTAAATATTATATTCCTACATTTCCAAATATATTTTTACAACTGAAATGTATTTGAAAGTGGAATAATACATGACAGCCTTCTATAAACTACCGTTCCTTCTAAACGTTATATTGTTCTGGCCTGACTCGTTATCAACTGTCAAGGTTGAGAAATGGGGCTTTTCAACAAACTGTAAAATGTATTGTAAGAACCAGAATATTGTAAAGAGAAAATATTTTAATCAATACGGTAAAAAGTAACTAAAGATTATCCTCAAAAAAATGAGATTTAGATGCATATAACATCCTTAGTCAAAACAGTAATAAAATACATTTGAAAAAGCTAAACAAATGCTTTGTATAGAAAGAAAAGTTTGTTTTTCCCAAATATTACAAAGAAATTTAAAGAAAATATTATAATCATCTAAGTGTGCAATATATAAAGAATGGTTGATTAAAACACCTCTATTTAAACATATTAAATCTACTCAAAAATGATTTCTACATCATTTGACTTTTATCAAGACAGTCGTTATCATATTATTTTTACAGTATCAGCAAATCTGTTCGAAACATTCTCGTATTAAATTAGTTTTCTGTTTAAAAAGTCAAGCATCGTAAATCTAACAATAAATGGTACAATGTAGTTTAGCTTTTGCAAAATTGCAACAATTATTGATATTTCCTCACTTTTGATTATATTACTTTCTAATTTATTGTTTAAACAATTTTCATATTGTTTACAAATTTTGGAAGTGTGTAAACTAGTAATACAGAAAAATCCTTTAAATATATATAGAAAATGTTTCTCATTTTTGATTTTCATAGTGGAAATTTTTTTATTTTAATTTTTTTTATAAATATTTAATTTTTTTCCTCTTATCAACAAAAGTTTTAGGTGAAAATTACACGCAAAATTAAAATAGTTTCATTTTTTCAATTGGTTTTCATCCTAAAATGAAAATATTGTATAACATCCTATTAATGATGCCTCTTAGGTAATAAAGTTATGAATCTCATAAATATTATAGGAATATTATAGTTAATTTCCAAAATTTTATTTAGCCATATTAATAAAACAGTTTTTTAAGTGAAATGATACTGAAAAAATAGAAAGTATATTCTTTACTTTAAAATTAATTGATTATAGTATAAAAATTAATTATAATTTAGACTTCATCATTAACATATTCTATTTTTATGTATTTTTCAATTTATGGCATTTTGTTCTAAGCGTTTAATAATTAATGAATATAATATTAAATAATGAAGGATTATTATTTGATAGAAGATTCTGTTAGTTAAATTTGAGTCTCTTAAATAATATTAAATTACATACTTGCCTTAAATGCTGTTTTTAATTTTAAATGTCAATAGTCAGCAAAACATTTTGCTTAATACGTTACTTTGAAATAATTGCTTATATATTTAATACTTACAAATTAATTACTCTAAATGGAAACCATAAACTTCTATTTTAATGTTTTATATATTAATCAAAAACAAAACAAAGTTTTAAAAAAATATATATTTATTCATAACATTATGTACAAAGTAATAATTATGGCAATAACAATCCCCACATACACAACACATTCAATTTGCTTTTATCATACATTGACATAATTTGTATTACGCATTTTTCTCTGCAATGATTTTTCTAAATATAGTAGAGTTCAATTCTTGAGTAGTTGAAATGACATTTGTAAAAATTGTTTAACGTGTTAAGTAATAATATGTGAGGCATTCTTTAGGGATCACAGAAACAATCATAGAAAATTAATCGTGATTAATTTTTTCTAATAAAAAAATGAAAATAAAACTTAGTTAATGTAAAGCAACTGTGCCAATACTTCTGATTCAGAGCTTGATACGTGACTGATTAGAGATTATAAATATTCCAATAACTATACACATTACCTATAATTGGAACTTTAAATGTTTTAGCTGATTCGGGTTATGTGTACATACGATTTTCCATACTAAAATAATATTATTTGTATTTGTAGTAAATATCATTCAAATTTAAATGAAAATAATGTGCGAATGATTTGAGATCAAACACACTTATCAGATGCTAACAGTTCCAAACATGATTTCATTGTTAATCATTTGATCTTTACATACTCCCACGTTTTTATGAAATTCCTCTTTTTTACTTAAAATCACATTTTTTTAGATATTATATTATGCACAATGATCATTATTACGTGTTCAAATAAATGAATACATTTATTTTTAAGAGAACAATCATAATCGTGTTCTGAAACACCAATCTATAAACTAAAGCAATTAATTTACATTTGTAAAAATTGTTAAACGAGTTAAGTAATAATATGTGAGACATTCTTTAGGGATCACAGAAACAATCATAGAAAATTAATCGTGATTAATTTTTTCTAATAAAAAAATGAAAATAAAACTTAGTTAATGTAAAGCAACTGTGCCAATACTTCTGATTCAGAGCTTGATACGTGACTGATTAGAGATTATAAATATTCCAATGTAATATTTTAATGTAAAGGTCTTCTAACTTAGTGATGCAACGTCAGTATGTTAATTGGTATAGCAGTTCCTTTGATATGATTCTACTGCTTTCCGATATCATTAGTTTCGAACTGGTGTTTGCTATTAAAATTATTTTGAGTTTTCAGTTCATATATCAATTAGAATATAATTAATGTTTTAATTAATATAAATAGAATCCCGTGAATTAAAATTTCCATTAAAGTTCATCAATTTACTTTAAAAATTCCACCTTTAACAAATAATTTATCTCTATTTAACAACTGTCAGTAATGATATGTAAAACTTGCCACATAAAAGGCATGTGATTCTTTGCACAAATGCATTTTGCCCTTATTCCTGCATATTATTTATCAATAAATACTTTTAAGTATAAGAAAATCTTCAATTTTCTTTTCAGTCCTTCATCGTAGCATCAACGAATAAGTTCACTGAGATGTTACAAAAGTAAAAAAGTGATCTTTAAAACCTATAATACTTGAAAACATAATGTATTTAACTAAGGTTGCAATTTCTTTTATGGTTACAATAGGGTCACAAACTAATGGGCCACTAAAACTTATATTAAGCTTCAAAAAACTATTTTAAAATTCTTCTATATATTACAAAAGACATAAATTTTAAAACATTGTAAATATCCAAAAACAAATACAAATTTTGTTTCTTAATATTTAAAATAAGACCTTTAATAAACTAATACTGATGAAACAAAGATACTAATGAACAATACAATCCTTAAAGCAAGCTCAGAACTATTTGGTTTGCTAAACTGAATCAATATCTTAAATTATGAGAAATATTTTTCAGATAGTAATATCAATCTCAAATTGGTGTTCACATGAGGATTAAATTAGAATACATTTAATCCCATATTCAGTGTCGTTCTGGGTAATTGTATAATCCTGAGTCATTGTCTTCTGGATAGACTTCCGAACTCTCTAGGCTTTCTCTTGAATGATAAGCTGCTGGATCAGAGCTCCTAATTGGATAAGAATATTTTGCGTCCTCATTCTTGCTTTCTGTTAGGGGAAGGGGCTTATACAGTTCTTCATTTTTTTGGTAAAACTTCTCAGATTTGCCACAATCAACGTTGTGCCACCATTCACAAACAAATGTCTCCTGATTGAAAATTGTTCCATTAGGACATAGAAAGCTCTGAATTCTACCTTTACCACTGCATTGGTAATACACCTGAAAAATAATTTTAAAGTGAAAATATAAATAAATGTTCATATTCAAAATTAGTTTGTTAAACTGACAATAATAATAAATAGTATTAAATGAATAATATTAGATTTCTCAAACAAAACGTATATATATTGTTAGTTCAAAAGTATCTTATGACTTTACGAATTATTCCCTAATTTTATTTAAATAGAAAACAGTATATTTCTGAACAAGAAGCCATTTTTCACAGTTTTCTAATATGGATTCATAAGGACTGAATATTATAGTAAATGAGAAATGAAGTGCATAAAGATCACATTACAAGAAAATGCAATAGTATTAAATTAGATTTTAGCTTATAATATTTTATGAGTACAATTTCTTCAAAATATAAACAGTAAGAGCAAAAATATTCCTTCACCTTCTCAAACCTTCTATCTATGTTTTTTGGAAATATAATGTATTATAAGTGAAGTGATGGGGAAATATATAAATTAAGAAAAACGCTCGGATATAACTACTCAAAATAATTTACTAGATGCATTTCCTTTGTAGCCTCCCAACCTGTCTAGTGGTTAGCGTACCTGACTACAGAAGGGTGGGACCTGGGTTCGAATCCTGGCTCGGGCATGGATGTGTGAATGGTGGCCTACCCTATTAACGGGTTCCTATGGCGTGTGTGTACTGAGGAAGTTGGACTCCACACCAAATATGGAATAGTGGAGCAGCGCCCCCCATATTGCCAACCTGCCTGGCACACGACAACATTTCCTTTGTAATGAAAAAATTGAAAACTTAAATATGCTCTTAAGAAAAGAATGTTATTTATATGTGTTAGTTAATATCTTGGACGCTTTTGAAACTTATTTTTATAAGTCAAGAAGCTTAAAAGTACACGAGAAAGTTTCTCTTATTAACATTGCTATATTGATAAGAATGATTTCAATTTAATTAATAACAAAATACGTTTTACAGTTGCTTAAAAATTATTTAATATTAAAATAACTATTTAAAACAGAATGTTCTACAAAGTGTTGAGAAAGTCTCTTTTTCTCTTAACTACGCATATTTCTTGTAATATACATATATGTAGATTTTAATAGCATTAAATATATGTATATACTTATGAAAATTAAAAATCCATTGCATTATATTTGAGTTCTCGTTTAGAAGCTAAGTATGCTTAACTCTTCAGAAAGCTTACAAAGCATTTAAATTTTAGAAGCATTCTATTTGCATATTTGACTTAAAAGATAACAATATTGAAATTTTAAACCCTTATTGTATACAAAAGTTCGCTTAAATAAAATTGGCATTAATCCACTTACTTTCAGAAATGTTTTTAACTGATCTAAACATTATTTAAAGTGATTCTTACAGTTACTTAAGAAACTTCGCAACAATAAATAAATTGTTTTAGTCCAAAGTTACCAAAATTCTGTATAAATGGACTGACTGCATTTTATTCAACGCATTAAAATTTATTTTTAAATATTTGAACAAAAGAACTTAAATCTTGATACTGTTCTAGCATGTTTTCAATATATTTCTTTGAAATTCCAAGCTCACGGAAATCAAAATCTGTAATTTGGAAGTTAAATTTAGTTAGTACATATTTGAAGGTTAAGAGAAAAATTTATTTCAAAAATTGAAAGATTTAATTGAAAATTAAAATGAAATTTCTTTATCAAATATATTGGATTCCGTACATAATTATGTATATTTTTTGACAAATTTGAAAAAAGGAAATTAAAATTGTTAAAATAATTAAAATTGTTAAGACATGAATGCAGATAAAAATGGGAAGATATTTCAATAAAATCAAAGAAATATTAATTAATTCATAATTTTGCACATTTTTACAAATTTTAAAATGTTTAACCATGTAAAGTTTTCAACTATTTTGTGTCTTACTTGTCATGATAATTGCTTAGATTGAAATAAAGTTAATTTATTAAAAGAAATTATACTTTTGTATTTTTATAATCTCTTTCCTGTTTCAATTTTAAACTTGTCAAAAATGGTTATAATATTAAGCTATAAGTTTTTGTTAATGATGCTAATTTTTAACTATATTTTATCTTTATAGATATCATGTATTTTACATAGATATTTAAATATATATTTATAATTCTAAATTTTTATTTTATTGTTAAAGTTCTTATTTTAAATATATTTGCTTTTTATTTAATGCCCCAAAATTAAATTAAATGTTTATATTTCAAAATTTTCTATTGTAATTTCAAATATTTTTACACATTATTAAAACATATTAAATAATTTCTTCTATAGGATTCAATGAAACAAAGTGCCGCCCAACCTGTCTAGTGGTTAGCGTACCTGACTACAGAAGAGTGGGACCTGGGTTCGAATCCTGGCTTGGGCATGGATGTGCTTTCTCTCTCTCTTTCTTGTCTTTGTCCTTTCTTTCTTTGTGTGAGAATGGTTGCCTACCCTATAAACGGGTCCCTATGACATGTGTGTTCTGAGGAAGTCGGACTCCACGCCAAATATTGTTCAGTTGGAAAAGTGGAGTAGCGCACCCCATGTTGCCAGCCTGGCTGGCACACGATAACAACAACAATGAAAAAAGTGACAAAATATATTAATTAATTTTTAAATTTAAGAAAAATATTGTTCGAATTTCATTTATTATAACAATTTCAATGTTATGAAATTTTATAATTTTATACTTTTCATACTATTTATTTCATTCTTGCTAAAATGTTTTTAATGTTATTTTCAATTTAAAAATGCAAATGAAGTGGAATCTTTGACTCGTTGTTATCAATTTTCATAGTTAGTTGCTCTCGTTACTAATTTGAGAAACGAACATTTCTACGTCTTTTGTATTTTTATAAGAATTGAAATTAAAACCTAATTTTAATTTAAAAGTTTTTATTGTATTAATATTTTTACTTTTAAAAAATGGCAATAATATATTTTTAAATTAGATCTTCAAACAAAAGTTATTATTAACCGTTTTCCGGAAATTTCTTCTACAACATTTCTGTAAGAATTTTTAAAAAACATTTAATTTTACTGATTATTACTAAATATTTGTGGCAAATGTTTTAAAATAAATCTGTCACATTTGTTTAGTCTGCAATGAAACAAATTTAACAAGAATAAGATAATTCATTGTTTTGTTTTTCTTGAGTATGTGAAAACAGTAATTAATCATTTATTTCTCTCCATATATTGGACAGGACAAGTATCGTGTCATCAATTTATGGCTTGTTTATTAATATGATAAATGTCGACATAAATTTAATTACGTATGAAAGAAGGGAAGAACATATTTAAGTAAACTCTAATAAATTCTACAATTTTTCAAAATATTTATCCCCTTTTACCATTATTATGATTTCGTGAATAGCAACTACTGGAAACAAATAAAATTTACACTCTTTTGAACCTACATTTCAAGATTTAAGAACATTTCATTTTTAATTACATTTTTTTTTTTAATTTTCTACTCCAAGAAACTATCAAATTTCTGAGATTTTATTTATTACAAGTAGAATTATTTTACAGGATATATTTTCATTTGTTATTAAATTAAAATAGCTTTCATAAAAATTAATTAATTTAAAATTTCAGGAACAAATAATGTAACATATTTAAATCGATCCCATCAGAATAGAAATATTGATATGATAAAAGAATTTTAAGAATTTTTAATAAATTACATATATATATATATATATATATATATATATATATATATATTAAATAAGTGAAATTAATTGTTATGGTAAAATAGACAACTTTTGTGAAAATTTTAACAGCATAATATATTGAATAAAATAATTCTTATACTGTCAAAATTAGAAAATACAGAAAATGGTAAAAATACGATTAGAATTATAGGTATCTACCAACTAAAAAACTAATCAGATTTTTTAACTTCAAAGGGAAACATGTAAGTAAAACGCTTTCTCAGTTGTTAAAAACACCTCTACTTAATGAATCCTAATCAAAGATATAGGACACAATAAAAAAAGTAGAATTCAGAAGAAACCATGTACTTAATTTAAACTATATTTCTATAACAAACAGTCGCACCAGGAAATCAACCGGCATAATTGCAGACATGAAACATTTTTTAAACTTCCTCAGTACACACATGCCATAGGTACCCGTTTATAGGGTAGGCAACCATTCACACACAAAGAAAGGACAAAGACAAGAAAAAGAGAGAGAGAAAGTACATCCATGCCCGAGCCAGGATTCGAACCCAGGTCCCACCCATCAGTAGTCAGGTACACTAACCTCTAGACAGGTTGGGTGGCAAGTTATCAATTAATTCTTAAGATAAAGGTCTCATGATTTGCAAGTGTTTATCATGCATAAAAATATGTTTCGAAGTTATTCAATTGAATTCTCATCTACAGTTATCATTATTATTGAGAATTTAATTTCATTTTTAATGTTTCCTTCATTCCTGTTGTGTTTTTTCCTATAATTTTGAAATTTTAGCAAATTATAATTTGTAAAACAATGTTTTATACTCTTCAATAATAAGAACTTATAAGAATTAAAGTTTATATAATCTCAGTTATTTGAAAAATAAAGATTAATAATAATAAAGATCTGTAGCGATTTTAATCAAAATAATTATTTTTAAAAAATATAAAGATTTTAATTAATAATTTAATTTTTTATGAAATAATGATTAAGTGTGATAAAAGTTTGTTTCTGAAGATGAAATTAAAAGTTAGTTCAATACAGATTTAAAATTCTTAAAAATAATTTCTTGCTAATTATTATTCTAAATAAACAAATTATAGGGTAATTGCTCATATAGATTATATTAATATAGGTTAATAAATTACTGTCATAACTTGATAAATAAAATTTAAGGATTAATACTCACTTGACATCTATGTTCTACATCAGCATAAAATCCAGGAGCTCTATGTTCACAGGAAAACTTGCTATAAGGTATTTTCGTAAGAATTGGGTAATCTTTTCCAGCTTCTCCAGGAATATTTTTTAACCCAGAATCATCAAAGCTGCTTCCATATTCTGAAGACTCTGTGCTACTTTCATCACTTAAATCGTTTTTTATTGGTCTATATTTTAGTTTGAAGTTGGTTCTTTTATGTTGTTTAGATTTTGTTCTATTTTTTTGTTGTGGTGGGTCTTCATAAACTTTGTAGTCGTATGCTGGTGATGACTTTGGATCATAAATTTTATATGGTAAGTAACTCTTTGGTCTTCTAACATCTTCAAGATTAGAATAAGTTTTGCGCGATCTGTAAACAACTCCTTGGGCTCTTGGTGAAGATTGTGTATGGGGTGAGCTATCTTCAGCAGAATCTTCCCTGGTGTAATATCTAAACTTCTTGCTATTTTCTTTAAGAATTGGCTTAGAATATGTGTATTCATTTGCAGAAGAAAGATGAGGGTGTTCTGAATATGTATAAGGTAATGCTGGTTTTGAATTATACATGTTACTTTTTTGAGAATCATAGATATTTTTCGTTGAGTATTCTTTATTTGAAGAATCTGGTGATTGATATGCGTCTAAGGTAGAAGAAGGCTTGGTATATGTTTTAGTATAGGTCTTTGTGTAAACCTCTTCAGGATCTTCTGAAGTTGGACCAGAATTGTATTGGCTAAATGGTTCTTTTGACGATGGATAATTGTCATATTCATAGCTGTTGTTTTGGTTTTTTATAGGATACCGTAAATCTTTTGACGCATCTCCAATTTGGGAATGATCATAGTTTTGACGTACATTTGCCTCATAAATGGACTGATCTTCACTGTTTGTAAATGTTGGTAATGGAGGATGTCTTGGTTGTTCATATTCATCATACAGAGGTGCAGGACGAGAGGGTTTGTAATTTTTCTTGGCCGAATGATTATCTCGAATATCAGTATGGTCGGGATTGTAACTGTCATCATTCTGTTCAGATGAAGGTTCATGAGAATAACCATTTTTATAATGAGGCTGTTGTGGTACGTAAGTATCAGCATCATTAGCTGTAAATTTTGAAGATGTAGATTGAGAGTAACCAGAAGATTTAGGCGCATCATTTTCGGTATGTACTGAACGATATTTAGTCCCAAAATCAGGAGAATCTGAAGAGGAATAAGTTAGAGGTTTTTGATAAAATAGTTTTCCCTGTTCATGATCTGATGATGAGGGGTGTGAAGGATAACTTCGAGTTCCGTAATAGCTATTTATATCCTTAATAGGAGATCTTTCATTTAGATGTTTACATTCCTTTTGAGAACCATAACCCTGTTCATTGGAATATCTGGGACTTTTATCGAAATTCAATGCATGGGAATTATCATGATAACTTCTTGCATCCTGGTTAGCATGTTTAGCTGATTCTGTTAAAGAGGTTGGTGTATATTTTCGTGATTCATAATATGAATCAGATGATTTAAGTGGCAATGGACTAGGTTGTGAATAAATTTCAATTTCCTTATGTGGGTGTTTGGTACTTGAGTCTCCCTCAAATGAATTTGATGCTGATATAGGCTTATATGTTTTTGAATATGTATCGTGTGAACTGTAAGGATCTCGAGTTTTGATTCTATCTTCAAAATTCTCACGTGGATATGAAGTAGCTCTTGTAAAAGCTGAAACATTTGGCCTGAAGTTAGTTCGACTACCATAAGTACTTGGTGATGCATTTGAATATGAAGAAGGAACATCCCTAGAATAGGAAGTAGGAATTGTCTTTGAATAAGGAATAACTTGTTTATTTTGACTCTTAATGACTTTCAGAGGTTTCGAATCAATTCCTGAACCAGGAGAAGGAGAGTATGGAATATTTATAGCAGGTTTAGATGAATCTTTCACACTTCGTTGATATTCCCTATTAAATTTCTCAGAAACATATGAATTTTCTGGGTATTTATCAAAACTAGTCTTATAATGTTTCAAATCATCTTTGTAATCAGTTTCATACGAGGCAGGAGCTGATAAATACTTTGATCTACCATTTTGTTTCGGTACATAAGAACTTTTGGAGCTATGATGAACATCACTGTAAGAATCTGGAGATTCAGCAGATGTAGACTCTAACTCAGGAGTTTTTTCACCATAAATGCCTCGAGATCTAGTATAAGGAATATTCTTGCCATATGAAGGATACATTTCTTTTGTAGAAATGCCTTCCTTTTGATACAGTTCAATATAGGGTTTCTCATTATTTGTGAAATGGTTATTAAGTCTGGCACCAGTAAATATTTGAGATTTTGGAGATGTGTTAGACTCAAAATTCTCGTAGCTATCGCTTTGGTAATTTTTCTCAGATTCGTATTGGGAATTTGGAGTGTCATACAAATTATTCCTTCCTGGATATTTCTTAGATGGATTATTTCTATAATCATCAACCTCGCTATTGTTAGAATACAATAAAGTCAATGGAGGAGCTGGTCTTCCTGGATATTTATTTGTGTCTGTATGATGACCATAATTTGAAGGTTCATTCGACGGACTTGGGGGGTAACCTGTATCTTGATAAGGATAAATTGGTTTTTCAACATATTCTATGCTACGAGTACCAAAGTTTTCTTCTGATGCATCACGAGGGATGGTAACATACCTTTGTCTTTCCTTATTTACACCACCTAAGTTTTTAACATTCTTCAGGTGTACTGGGCGCACAACGATATATTGTTTGTCATCTGGCACAGTCTGAACTACTTTCGACAAATATGGATTACGTCGGGAATTGTAAATAGGCACTGACGTCTGTTCTTCCAAACTTAAATCAGAGAATACAGCATTGCTTTCTTCTGGTTTCGTCTCATCAACGTTGATGATCAAAGCCTATAGTAAATTATTAATTTATTCAATTGTGCATTAAATCATTCATATTCATCGTTCAATCACAAAAATTCTAAAAAAATCATTATAATATTATAACAGCTATATTAGATAAATTTTCAAATCCTTAAATGGTTAATTCTTTTGATAAATAAAAAATCTAAAATAATATTTTTCTCAATACTTTAGACAGATACATATGAATTCTATAAATATTATTAATATCTCTCGAAAAAGTTCTCAATAAGTTCTTACGTGTACTCAATTATTAGTTAATAAATATAAAGCAAAAATATATTTTTTCAAAAGATTGTATTTTAAATCCATATTGAAAAAAGAAACAAACACAATGAATAGGCTACAGCTTTCTGTATCAATGTTCTTGAATATTTACGATTGCAGGACAAACTGTGGTTGAAGGTAAAATCGGAGGAAACCACGTAGGAAAAAAATTATCGTTAGAGAAAGAGGGAGTATTCGTGGCATAACATTTACATTATAAAAATAAAAGATAAGAGGTAAGTAAAGAATAAAACCTATTTGTGTAGTTAGAAATAAATTTTATCAGAATTATTATAATTGATAACTGATAAATTTAAAACTTTGTTTTAATTGTAATACAAGCAAATTTAAACATTATTGAACTGGTAAAAATTGAACTGATATGCATTGAATGTAAAATAATTTCTGTGCACCTACATTTATAATCACTACTTCGTGACGAGAAAATAATTTCAATATTACAATAGAAAAACTGTATTACTAGGTAATTTACATTCATGGTGTATTAAAATCTAATAAAATCTAGGAATAGTTATTATCCGTGAGAGAGAGAGTTTTTGAAAGAAAACTAAATGGAAGTTTCAATATTCAGATATCAATCAATTTGAAAATACACGACACAAGAAAGTAAGTTTGTGTTTTAAACTCGAAACTAATTTAGTAGATTTGACAATTATATTAGAATTTACCTTAAATAGAACCTTTGTATTCATATTATGAAAATTCTGGAAAAATTAAAGATTATCTCTCTTGAAAAGGCTTAAAATTATAATATTTGTAAAAGCAATCATCTTATTTCAGGTTAGTTTTTTTGCAAAAGTCATAGATTGAGTGTCTGTTTATTACTTATATAATAATCCTAATTTCTGATATTCTACACAAATTCCCATTGGTTTTCAGAAGACACTGTTTTTATTTAGTTTGGAACTTTACTTGGTCAAATCTGTTGTTTGCGCGTCTTTCAAATAATAAATTCATATCTCCATTGTAAAGTTATTTCTAAAGGTTCTTTCAACAAATTTCTCTTTCATTCTCACAAATAAATCATTTATTTCATTCCGTTCCAATTAAATATGTCGAAGTAATCCCCAATGTAAGTCTTACATGACATGCTAATAATTGTTGTGTTAGAGATTTTACCAATAAAATATGAAAAATGGGAAGAGAAGTACTTTTATTCTCATTTTCTAATATCTGTCTGTTTATTTTTAAAAGATGGAAAGTTATTTTCCATTATTTTATTCTTTATTGATGGAAAAATATTAAATAGTCAAATAGTTTCAAAAGAACTAGTGATACGAACGAAGGAGATACCACAGTAAATTCATTGAGTTTAAGAAATATATACTTAAGATCACAAATTTGAATAATAATAGCTTTAGTGGAAAAATGAGTAAAAGATCAATTTCGCAAATTTTACTATGAATTTCTAATACTATAGACACATTTATTTTTTTCTACCTTCTTTTCTCAAAATATGGAAGAAAACATTTTGAATATGAAAAAGTTATTAGAAGACTTACACCTGATGAATAAAATCTATTTTTGGTTTTATTAAAAAATTTAAAGAAACTTCTACAGAAATTCTATATACTGAAGCTAACAAGCTTTCAAATTTTCATATATAATAGCTGCGTGCAAATGTTATTACGCTGTTATAAATTAGTTATAATTAAATTAGGTAGAAAAATTCATTCATATAAAATAAGAGGTACTACGAAAAGAATTTTCTTCCCTCAATATAAAACTATTCACTTGAAGTATTTTATGAAACTAACCAATTTCACTAAATATGCATTACTCATATTTGTAAATAGTGTGGTGAAAGTGACGGAAATAATTGCAGTTTCTAATAATGAATCGAGTATGATTTAAATAGATATTTTCATGTGTGTTTGTTCAATGCAGTATTCTCTGAAAGCAGTTTTCTTTTGTCATTGAAAACTCCAGAAATATATCCTTAGATTCAACATATATATGAAATGAAAGACATCGAAACTCAAAAGACAAAATGTATATTGTTTAATAAAATATTTAAGTGAGCATGAAATATTTTGTTTACATGCATGATTTTAAAGAATTATCAAAATAATTCATTTGAAGGAAAAATTTCTGTAAACATTCAGTTTTTGAAATAAGAATTGGATTGAAAGACGTAAATTAAGTTATTTCCATGACTAACTATTTCTAGTGTGAAATATTTTTCTATCTTAAAAGTGATTTTAGTTGTAAAGAGGACAAAAAAAATGTCACTCTAAAGAAGTTTATTGTTCTCATACACTTATGTAATAATTGCATATTAAATAAGTTAAGTAATTCCCTCGTATAAATTATCATTCCATTATTCAGATAATTTTTTTCTTTCTATAAAACCTTTTTGACTTCAAAATGAAAAATGTTTATAAGAGTTGCTTGAAAAATAAAGGATATTACATAAAATCAGAAATAATTGTTATCCAAAAAATGTTGGCTCCAGTTTCAGCTAATAAAATAAAAGATATCAATAATTTCTAAGTTGGAGAAATACAATATCATAGAAAGTTTCTAAAAAAATGTTACAAATTGTAATTTGTGAATAGGTTTGTGAACTTTTAGAATTTTTCACGCAGTTAATCTGGAGTTAGGGAGTTTTTCTACAGAAGATTTTGATTTTTTATAAGCAAAGCTCTCATTGACGAAATATGGTTGAATATTACTTCTAGTAGTATATCCAGATGTTCTACTCATGAACTAAAAATTCAAAGTTTAAATTTTACTGACGAGTCTTAAGAAAATTAATTTGTGTAGAACAGTGAGAAGCATATCAAAGTCCTTAAAACTTAAATTGAAAATTTCAATTGGATTATGCCTTGTATCCGATAAGTAACCATAAAACAAAAAAGAATTACAAATCTAAACAAACGAAGTGTAAGTTTAATTCATACAATACATTATGGTATGTCTCTTTTGGGAAACAATCATATTATTGATTAACGAATTCCTTAAACCTATTTTGTAAAATAGTATGGCTTATTGATCTCTCTTAAAATAATTTTGGAATAATTCAGCCATGTTCATAGCTGAAACTTGTTCATTTAATATGGCAAAAATATTTTCAAAATCTTGTAAATATCTGAATTATTATAATAAACTTCTGCATAATTTAAAAATAAATTTTTAAAAGAATGCTTAAAATTATTTTCTAAAAAAATTAAAATCAACAATTTCTAAAATAAACGCCTACTGTTTCAGGGTTAGAAAAATCGTTGCTATAGGAACTAACAATAAGTCGTCTTATAGTGGTCCTTATACAGGTGTTAGAATTAATTAATTTGCTTAGCATAATTAATTTTAGACACAGATAATATTACCCTTTGTCAGGATGTCTTTCACTTAGTTTAAGCAGTATTTTGGTTTAAAACCTTAATTTATAAAAAAAAAAAACTTTGAACTTTCATACATTTTAAAAAGACATACGATTTTAAAAAGATTTCTTTTCTCCCATCCCTTATTAAAACCAAACAAATGACAAATAAAGATTATAAAAAGTCTGACAAAAATTTACAAACGTTTTTCTGACTTTAAAGTAATCTTAAGAAAAACTCCCCAAATTTGCTTTTGAGCAAAAATTTACTAGAAAAACTTTTCTTTGTGAAAATTAAGCTTTGCGATTCAGTTTTTTGAAACGTGAATATTTAATGGTATTACAAAATAAGTCGGTACCAAACAATATCCTCATGAGAGAAAAGTACAAATAGTGTCAATGAGACATGAATTGTGAAAGATGTTTCTCTTTATTTAAATTCCGAATACCTTTAATCATGTCTGGGAATCTTGAATTATTTCTATTTTCTGAAAGTGAAAACTGTTCGTCTTTCACGTTTGAAAATTTAATCAATGAGCTGATACAGGAAATTAAAATAAATCTGTTGGATAATGTTTTATTTATAAATGATAGCTATAGTATTTTTTCAATTAAATTAAGTGTCCACATGTTTTGATTAGTTAATTATACAAAAACGATTATTAATAAATAACAACGTCGTTATATTAATACATTGAGATCATATCAGGATTAAGTATTTTAATATATTGGTTTGAAGAAAAAGAAATCCATTATTTTTACATCAACTTTACAGAACTCGTAAGCCTACGTGAACTTGAAGTTAGTCAATGAGCCCACGAATCTTCAAAAAAATCATAAATAAGATGATTTAGAAAGGTCCATGCTATCTAAACGTACACACGTCATATGAGATTGTGAAAAGCCTGCACGGAGTTTGGAAATAATTTCCAGTAAAAGAGATAAATACGGAGATTATTTCAGTTTTTTCATTAAAATTGCTTTAATAAGAAACTATTTGACTAATACATCTTAAATGAATTAATTAAATATAAAAACCTAACACTTAATAATTAGATATTCTTATAAATAAAGTATTAAAAATTTGCAGTTATATAATCTTTTGTGAACATTTTAAATAAATTTTTATTAAAGAAAAATTTAAATAAGAACTTCACAAAAGTTAATAATATATTTTCATAGTAATGCTTTCTCTACAGAGATTTACTAATTGTATTTATATGAGTAAAACATTAACCACTCAACTTTTTCGAAAGCAAGTTGCTTTTTGTTACGTGTATTTTTCCCATAGAAAAATAAGTCAACTGGAATTTAAAATTGATTATTTCATAATTATTTAAATTATTTTTTTCAAATGAATAAAACAGATATGTGATCTACTTACATATATTTGGAAGGATTTTTAAGAAAACGTTTATAAAATTTAGCTTATCTGTGATAAAATTTCACTCCAGCGGAAACAGTTATCAAATTTAAGTTTTGAAACGTTACCGTATTACATTAAAGAGTTCCTAGTTTCTTATGCCTAACAACTTTGAGAGTACTCACCAAATTTTGGGAAAGTACCTAATTTAAACAATGAGTGTTAGTACAATAATTTAATAATAATTTGAAACACATAAGTTGAATACTTTTGAACTAATACTGTTGAGAATCGCAGAAATTGTTTAAAAGGAATAAAAATAAAGGATTTTTAACTAAAATCTATTTATATAGGAATTAATATGACTAATATAGGAAAATAAACATATCAACAAGAATTTGATTATACCGATTTAAAAAACATTAAATAAGCTGTGCGTGGTGAAAAATTACATTTACACAACTTAAATAATAGTTACGGAAACAACATAAAAACTATTTTTCTGAAATGATGTAAAATATCAATTCAAAAATCCCATGAATGAGTTTTAGAGATCATCATCTGAAAACAAAATTATAATGGTAATCAAATTTGAAAAATCAACTAACTTTTGTTTTCTCTGATTTCAAAGAGCTAATGGAAAGCAAAGAAGCTGAAAAAAATTGAAAAAAATTAGAATGCATGGAAAAAAACAAAATATTACAATTAAGCAATAGTAAAAAATAACTTTTAATTTTAAAAAATAATAGATATGAATAAATTTATATTTAAAAAGTCTCTTACCTTTAAAAAACTTTTAATAGACCAATTGATCCACTAAGGTCTTACTGCTTTTGTTACATGACAAAATAAATAATATACTTACTTTTAAAGTCTTTTTTTTTTCTATAAATAAATCTGAGATAATAAATTGAAAAGATACGGAAAAACTTTTCATATAAGAATAAGTTAATTGTAAACAATTTAAAATAAAATGAAGTGTTATGCAAATAATAATTAGAAATTACATTTAATTTTATATCTCGTATAATTTAAGTTTAATTGCCTTGTTTACATGCCAAACTGTTTCTCTTACACTATTGCCCTAATATTAACAAAAATAATGTTACAGAAAATTAACAAATGGAAATTTACTTTGATTAAAAGGTACTAAAAAATAAGATTTAATTTTCCGCAGGGTAAACTTATTTAATGAAGTGATCAATAGATATTTTCATTTTCAAATTAAATATTGTAATTTAAAATTAGCTCTTTTAAGTTTGAAATTAAATTTAATAATGCTTATAAACTAGGCATCAGACAACAGATATAAAAACCCACATCACATAAACATGAACAAAAATTAAGTAACAATATAATTTAAAATATAACCACTTTAATGTTGAATGACGAAAAATATAAAAATCATTTATTAAAACTAAATTGTATGATAAAAAAAAAACTATAAAAAATTTAATTTTTCCTAATAGAACAAAAATATCACGAATTTTGTATAATATTTCAATATTTTGAGAATTTATAAGAAAAATATAATATTGCAAAATATAGATTAATACAATGTAAGAATATCTATAGCAAAGAGATTTTAAGAATATGATACTTATAAATTAAAAAATAAACTATAGGAAATAATGAATTTAATTATTTTTTTTACAAAATTCTCACTTTGTATTAACCAATATTTCTCAAAACATCGGATAATAAAAGATAACATTTATAAAAAAAGAATTTATTCCTTTCAATTAAGTAAAATAACAGAATATAAGCATAAATTAAAAATAGGATTTCAAACAAAAGGATACAAAATTTATAGAATATCAAAAGGGTGAATGCATTATATTTGTAACCAAATAGCACTTGTCATCAAATACAAGTATTTTCTGATAAAATATTGTGAAAAATACTGGACATAAATGCGTAATATTAGTAAATGCCTATTCTGTTAAGTTTTGAATAAAAAATCTTGGGATATGCATCTATATGATAAAAAGATGAAACATTTAAAGGATTTTAATAAATTATCAATTGATTTCATCAGTAGTTTCTTGTTGCTGAACTTATAATTATACTTCAAACATTTTATATTTTAAACAGTAGAACGCTCTTTTAACTATGCAAAACTATTATATTTTTATGGAATGACTTAGGCCTATTTTAATAATAAGGATTTTTATGGGAAGTTACTCATACAATAATTTACAAGGAATAAAAGCTATTTTATACACTTATTGTGTATAAAATATAGGTAGATGTGAGTGGATTTAGGGGAAACACACATTACACCTAACGCAACAGTGGTGTCCAATTTAAAACCACCTATTTCATTAAGTGTAGTTCTACCTCTAAGCTAAATGAATCCGATGTCACTGGTATAAAATGTATTTTAGCAATTATGGAGACAACAAAAAAAAGTAATAACGGTTTTATTCAGAAACAGATTTAAGTATAATTATGAACACAACAATCAAGAAATAGATGTATCAAATTTTAAATACATGTTTAATCAAACTTGGCATAATATCATTAAAATTTGAAAAAAATATATATTTAAATACTTAGTAAAATCAGGAAGAATTGCTCCCTAGACATCTCAAATTATTGAATGGCACTTTCTCGCATGAAATACTTCTAAAAATAAAATAGAAAAATGACTTAAGATATTATTGTTATAATACTGTATAAATTGAGACAAAATTTTATTAATATAAGCTAGGCAAGTCATTCATATAGAAAATATTGAACGAATTCATTTCGAAATATAAATTCTCGATAAAAAAAATGACTAATATAAAGTCTGTAAAATAAAAATTGATCATATATTATCTGAATGGTAATTTTTATAATTAGAGATATTTATAGCATTTTTTAATCATTATATAAATCAACATTTGAATAACCTTCTATACCATAATTGCCACAGAAAGGTCTTAAAACATAATATATGCAAAGATATCTGAAAGAGGTGTATGGCCTTATTTAAGAAATCACATCAAATTAATTCAATGTTTAACATCCAAAATTTCCTAAAACCTCATTAAATTAATGGATCCTTCATCCATTAAAACACATTATATAAAAAATTAATTCATTTGTCTTTGCTGACATTAGGCTTACAAGACATGTCATTTGATCGGAAAATTACAAAATCTGATTGCATTTTTATATCGCTAGGACTGATTTTTATTCGTTGAATGAGATAAATATATTTTAAATAGTTGCTTTAAACATTTTCAATATTTCAAAATTTTGAATAAAATGTGGTATACGTATCTCAATGGATGTGTGTCAGATTAAAGTGGTCGTGACATAAATAAAATTTTTAATAAATTAATTTTGCCCAAACAAAAATTACGAATATGAGATTAAAGTTTATCTCAAAAAAAAAAGTCCGATAAGAAACAATAAAAAGAACGAAACTCAGATTGCGTGTTACAGTAGCCCTGTCAGCGATGAAATATTTATCTAAAAAAGAATGAATGTAGAATATTGAGTGATAAAAAATTTTGCAACAAATATATATCTCATATTTTATTTGGTTTTACTATATTGCTTTCTAAATGTTTGCTTTAACTACATATATTCGTTCATGTGTCAAAATTGCGGCATGTAAGCAGAGATAAAAATATTATCTTATGATATAAATAAGGTATTTTTGACGTTGACAACATGAATGATACGATCTTGGCATTAATGATTAATATCATTCAAAGATTGTTATTCTAAAGAGTAATCTCATTAGAATATATTACAGTTAAGAATATCTCAGTCAACTCTTTTGTAATTTGTATCTAAGCTGTAGATAAATTAATTGAAAAACTTTTAGCTAAACAGTAAAATTCCATAGTTTTAAAGTTGATATTTGTTCTCATAACTAACCAATGAAAGTACATAAGCTATGATTGTTAGATATTTACAAATTATAAATAAGAGAAGTTGGACTGTAAAAAATTGTAATGTATCCTCTATTCATTCATTTCCAGTGAATATCATTTTATTAAGAATTAGCTTATTATTTCTTAGCGTAAGAAAAATATGCGTAATTCATATTAAAATTATATTTTGAAGAATTTTAACATAATATACACGTGAAGCATGCAGCTAAGTCTGTAATGGGAAAAATGAATGGTACCCAATTTTCTTTAAGCATAATACATATTAATCTTCAAATTAAGTTACACTCAAAGCAGTATTACCCATACTATCTAGATTTTTCTAATTTATAATGAATTTTATGACACGTTGAAGAAAAGTAGATGATGCAAATGCCCTTTAATGAATAATTATGCACCATACATCATGAATGCTTTTATCTAGGGTTATATTATTTATTTAAGTACTATGTAATTTTATACGTTTTTATTAAATGTCTCTCTTCAAGAGGACTATTAAAATTTAAATAATTAGCAAACTTGTTTTTTCCTCAAAAACAGTTAGTAGAAATTATATTTACATTGACTTTTGTATACTAAACATGAATAACGTCTTTAAGCATTGCAAATGACTGAATGAACCAAAATACTAAATTTTTGTTAAACATAAAAGGAAATGTTCATAAATTTAAAACAAAATTTTAAAAATAAGAAATTTGTAACAACTTTAAAATCAATTTAAAAGCTATAAAGTATAGAAAATATCAAAAATACAAGTATTCTGATTTAATAATCGGTAAACAGCAAGAAATGGATTTTATCTTACACATAAAACTGTCACCTCAAAGGGGAAATAAATGCAGCAGTCTGAGGGAACGAAAATTACACGAGTGGATTACTTTTCAGAAAAGTCTGGAGAGAATAAAGGAGTTCACCTACATTTAAAATCCACTGCTGAGCATAAATTACTCTGAGAAGTAATAACAATGTGTACTGAAAATATCCTAACCATTATAAACTAATATTTAGAAACTAGAGCATGAAATGTTAGAAACAAAGGGAAAATGAATTTTCCTTTTCTATATGAAAAACTAAAATAAAAATTTACTGGTTATAAACCTATTTTTTCAAGAAGAACAGAATTCATATTTAGGATACTGCAAATAAAACAATTCAGTCTAAATTAACTCATGTGAAAGCAACATAAGATAAATTAATTTTTACGTATAAGAAAAAATATTTATTTTAAAAATAAAATAAATTATTTAAAAAAAAGTTTATTAATGAAAATTAGTAAAATCGTAAGTTGAAAGGTGTAAATTAAGTTAAATCTGTTTCATTCGAGACCAACAAAGTGCACCTATAAAATTAAATAAAAATATACTTTTTAAAATATTCCGGAGGTTATAAAAAAATTTAAAGGCATCACATAATCTGAAAAATTACCTTACAATTGAATATTTATATATTTAATAATTTCAGAAATTATTTATTATATTGCTAACTATACATTACTTATTATGTTTATCGAAATAATATATTAGAACTGACATCAGAAATTATACATTCAGCAAAAATATATTGCTCTTCTAAAATATAATTTTTGTATAACATTTTCTTTTATAAATCTGTTATAAATATCTTTAAATAAATTTTAAAATATTTGAGTAAAATATTTCAATGTCACACAAAAATATAAAATTATTTCAGATTTAAAGTTTAAATAAATAACAGGTTTTGAAAGAAATTACTATATCATTATTATAATATATATTTTTTATCAAAATAATTAAAATCACAACACTTTTAGAAAACACAAAAATACTAGAAAAATCTCATTACATAAATTTATTGGTATTCTAAAATATATTCTACTCTTCGAAAAAATAAAAAAATGCAAAACCTAAGAATTTCAGATAAAAACTTATTAAAGCATGTTAGAGAAGATATAAATTTTCTTGTAAAAGGACATAATATTGTGCAGTTTGTTAGATTAATAAAAGCAAATTTATAAATAGTATGTACTTAAAATTTAAAAATACAGTAAAGTTTATTTTTAAGTAAGACTAAAATTAAAATAAAGTTTAATAAATATTTATGTAAAAATACTTTTGGAAGAAATCTCCAAAAACTAATCATTTAAAAAGTGTTCTAAATTTATTTTTCTAATAAAATAATTACCATTAAAATTTCATGTAACATGACTTGTTGATAATGAATACCATTTTTCATGGAATAGTGTAGGAATATTTTCAAATGTTTCAGTCAAACAATACTAAAATAAAATTACCGCATTATTTATTTTCTCATTAAAAGAAAGGGAAGCAATATTGTACGAATACATTAAAGTAAAACCAGTTTATTCTTATAAGTTTTTCATCTTATTTTCAAATTAGACACAAATATTAATTACTCCCTAATTTTACACATGAGAAAAAAGAAACTATATATATATATATATATGAGAGAGAGAGAGAGAGCAAAAAAGTAGTTATCAAATTCCTTTTATTAATAAAGTTAGCAATCTTAGTAAATTTGCTTAAAATTGAATTTTCATTATTTATCCTAAAATTTAATTGTATTTTGAAATATCTTATTTTTGATGTTTAAAGAAAATGTTAACAATGTTATTTGTAGGACTGAGGGAGATAATACAAAAATTTTATTATTTTCAACCATCCTATTGCCACAACCCATTATCAGTGATTTGTCACTGGAACTGTGAATAACTGAATTATAGCTTACGGTTCAGCAATTAACTATTAGACTGAGTCAGCACTAGAAAACTAGTACAAGTTAATTTATTCATAAATATAATACATTTAGCTTTCGCAAATTTAGAAAACATAATTCATTAGCCTTATTTCGATCAGATGTAAATATTTAAGTTTTTAATATTTATGTTCTCTATTTCTGATTTATATGTAATTAAATATATTTAATAATATCCTCTAGGACCAATCTTATAAATTAGATAATTACCTGTCGTCTTATAATTATATGCTATAAAAAAATTACTAGTACATAAATAATTCTTATTTTTATTTGAAAATTACCTTTGTATGGCATTGATATCATTCTGAAAACTAATTTTTAAATATTTTAAAATGCTGAATCCAAGATTAAACATAATTGAAGGCTTTATTTTGTTTAAAGTAACTGATATTTCCCATTTTTATCTAAACATAATAAAATTATAAATTAGTTTTTGACACTAATCATTATTTTCTTTATGGTGTAATTACGAAGAATTTGAACATCTTTTTAAAATTGTCATTAAAATTGTATTGAATTGTCACGCGTGAATAAATATAGCAAAATTTAAATCAAGGTAAGTATGTTTTCAAATTCTAAAATATTACTCCCAGCAATAAAACATTTTTAAAATTTACATATTTTGATATTTAGAAAATTGTTGATATTTAATGAAAAGGAATTACATATACATTTAATCACCAAATAAACAAAAATTTAAATGAACAAATTATTTTTGTAAATCACAAATAAATGCAAAAGAGGATGTAAAAGAAACTTCTGGGCCGAGAAAAACTATTTAGAGAAATAACTGGTTTTTAATGATGTATATATGCAACAAAATTTATTACATTTACTTCCATAACAATCAAAAAGTACGCTTCCAACGAAACAATTTGAAGTCTCAAATATTCAAATTTAGTAATTACGTCAGTACTTTACGTGAGTTTCGTTTTTAAATTTGAAAATAATGATGTTAGCCAAAATGTCAGTCTTCTAAACAGTTAACTTAATGTTCCAGAATTCTTAGAAAATAATGCCAGTTGTTTTTCTAAGACTTATGAGATGTGAAATAATATTTCATTTACAAAAGTATTTTTTTATCTTTTCATATCAGTTTCATTTATGTTAAGATCATTATTTTTCAGCTAGTGGTATTCGTAGCAACTAGAATAATATAAACGACGTTCGATAGGATTTAGGTTGAGGATGAAATTTATTCATTTTCAAATAATTGATATCGAAATAATATGGGAAAAAATTAAGGAAAGCTCTAATTTCGGTTTATAACGTGACATATATCAGAACAAGAAAAATCTTTATTCCTTAATTTTGATGAAGGAAACAAAATTAACTCAAAAGCATAAACTATAATAGACTAATTTATTTCTTGATATTTTCCATACCTTCACACATTCACATAGTGCACATTTTTATACGGGTATCTTAAACATACACAATTATCTTACAAAATAAATCGAAATTGTAATAAATTAGTTAATATAGAAAATTATAGAAACAAACTTCATTCGAGCTCAATAGCATATACTTCATCCCTGAATTTGTACCAAACATTTATTAGTGAAACATGATGTGCATAGAAAGTAATTATAAACTTAGGTTTTTAAAATTCTTGAAAAAGTATTACTCTTACGCGTCATTTGTACAAGTTGTATTTTTTGCAAAAGTATATAATTATGTAGCACAAACTTCAAATTTATTTCTCAAGTATTTACTTCTTAAAAATTCAATAAAAATAAGTGTAAGACGGTAGTATATTCATCATGAGATAAAATTCCATTTTTAAAACCGATAGTTAAATAGAAGAATTTTTTAGAGAAAACAATACTTTCACCTTCTGAACCAAAACTGTAATTGACACACTCAATTGATGCTGAAAAGTAGAAAAATCTAAAAATAGATTTACATTTTACTTTTCTTATTAGATTTCTTTTAACATAGTCTAAGTGTATTGTAACTCAAAGAAGAACGAAATCGTAAATTATAGAGTAGCATTTCTTAAAAAATGTAATAAGAAAATGCATGATTATGTTATTCTTTTGGAGCTGTCTATATTTTTTTAGATTTCATTACTTGTATTCATTATTGTTTTACTTTTGGATACGATATTCTGCATATCATCAAAGGCTCCTGCTAAATTATACTTAAACTAAACGCGATTTTGTAATAAATAATAGGTTAAAAAATTTAAAAGGTTGCTTAATTTATACTATCTTGAAAACATTGTATTTTTATGTCATTATTCTTTAAGAATATCTTTATTCTTTAAGAATGTCATGTTTTAGCCGATACTGCAATTATATGCTAAGAAAATCATCACATAGAAAAAATTTTGTTTCTGAATAGTTATTCTCGGATTTGATTGTAAAAGAAAGTTCTGATAATGAATCAATTTGGTACAAACTAATAACAATGTGTTGATAATTTAAAGGCAAACATCTTTTATAGGTTAGTTTAATATTTTATATAAGGCAAATAATACAATATATATCAATAAACAAAAATTACGATAACGCAAATTTAATAATTTTTTATATCAATATAAACATATTACAAGAAACAATGCATAGAAAATAAGCTTTAAATAATATAATTATTTAAAATACAAAAATGATGTTAAAACTACTTCTCAGCCGTGTATTAATTATTTTCAAATATTGAATAATGCATAAAATTTGCTTAATTTTTAACAATTTTTGATTACCTTTTGTATTTTCCCTTTACTTCAGTTCATTTTTATGATATTAATTTTTCTTCTGTTAATTTTTATGATGTTAAATTTATGATATGTACATGTTTATTTTAAGCTAAAATTTAACACAGGATTTTTATAAAATTTAAATTTTAGGTATTTTTCCTAGGAAAAAAGAAAATGAATAAATAATAAATGACACTTCTTGTGACAGAGAAAACTGTAAAAAAAAACTAATAAAATATAATAATGTCTGGCGAAAACGAAATAACAAGAATATGTACAAAAAGCTGTTATATTTGCTGTTTAATAGCAAAAAGAGTTTTACTATTATGAAACACATTAATCTTTTATAAGCTTTTAAAATTGCGAGCTCTTATTCAAATACCAATATGTATAGTTTCATAAACCTTTTGTTCATGAAACATTCTAGATCAATTACTGATCTCTCTAGTGATAAATTTTGATCAAATAACAAAAAAAAATTCTCATCCTCTTATCGAAGAATAATAATTTTGTTCAAATTTCATTCAAAAGTGATAAATTCGGATTCATCGGAAAATTCTTTCTGTTTAAAACCTGAATTTTGTCGGAAAGTTTTTATCTTACTATCTAAAACTTGATAGACAACTTGTAATGCCAATAATAATATCTTATAACTAATAATATCTTTTAAATTATTTACTACTACAAATGTATACATTTCTCCGTTCAACTATTATTAACTTTCTAGACAAGCATCTTACCACGTCAGTTATGTATCGCTTTCTTAAAATAAACAATTAAGTGTGCAGTTGGGAATCAACATATTCATTTCACCTTATTGTAAATAAAAAGCAGAAATTAAGAAAACTTCCCTTGTTTTATTTTAAAGAAATTAATGCTTCAGTCAAAAGACTAACCACGGAGAGATCATCTGATTAGTGTAGTTTCCTTTTAAATTTCCTTATTTGAAAGCTAGGAAATAATAGATGAAAGTTACATTCAACTTGGATTTAAATAAATAGCGGTGAGAATTTCCTTCACCAAGAACTCTATTGAAAGCCTACGCGAGACAACAAAAAAGAAGTAACCAGAAGGGGAATTCTTTTAAAACCATTAATGCGTATCCCTTTTACTCTTAAGGGTAAAGATTCAAGATAACACTATTTATCTGGAATAAAATAGCTTAGAAAATTGTTTATTAACAGCACGTATGCTGAAAAAGAGAAATGACTTATAGGAATGAAAATAGATCTTTAATTGGGATTTGTATTATTTAAAACTTCAGTGAAGAAAGTTATTTTTGAAATTAATCATATAGATTTACTCCAAATATTTTTATTATATTTTGAATAATATTTTTAAATTAGGTGTTGTAATCTATCATCCCTCATAAAAATGACCAGCACAACTGAAAGAAATATTTGAAAGATTCTTGATAAAGTTATGCATGAAAATCTATTATGTCAAGAACCATAGTTACTTACTGGCAGGAAGAGAATAAAAAGTGAGGCATTTATTAAGAAGATATCATGGTGTGTTACTTTATTAATTAAATTATTTAGTTGAAATTGAATTTAAATTAATTCATAAAACTGAACAGGTAAGGGAGCACTTATTTGAGAATAGGTATGTATGGATTTTTACGCTTGCAACTGTGTATATGTAGATATTTCCATGCAACTATTCAGACACCAATTAAGCACCCTAATTTAAAAAAGCTGCTCTAGAGAATTCAAACGTCCTTAAGTTATTGATCAGTCAGAAAAGCTGAAAGTGAAAATATAGATCTTATGATTAAAATATTATTTTGTGATCAATACGTTATCTGAATATCTTTAAGCACCTGTAAAATTATATGGCACTATAAATCTTAGTAGCTGTTATAACATAATAATATAAGTGCATTGTAAATAACATAATATCCGACATTTTATATGGTATGAATATGGATTATTAGAAGATAACGAGAAGTAAAATTTTAACTTTTTATTTTGAATTTTTAGGTTGTTTTCTAAATTTATACAATAACATTTTATCAAGATATTACCCTACAGAAAAAGTAAGAATACATATTGTGATTAATTCGATTATCTGCTAATGTTAAAAGCTACAAAATGTTTTATTAAAATATGTGAAAAAAACGTAAAAATTTATTGTAGGTTTTTTTTAAATACAATCACTTAGATTTTTTTTTTAAAATTAATTAGTATTACCTATTTAAATTCAATATTGGAATTTTTATTTAAAGGGTTTTTATTTTTATTTATTTTTATTTTTATTTTTCTTTGAGTGAAAAACCCTTTTGTAAGTATCTAACATGTTTTAATGTTTATATTTAATATCAACTTTACACACATAAAGTTAAAATTTGATTCTAAAATGAATTTCTTTTTTGTCAGTATTTCATTAACTACTATGAAAATCAAATGCTTTATTTCAATTTTATTTTAATCATGAACAGTTACAACAATGTCTTTAAGCATTATTTACTTGCATTTGCAACTTTTAACAATTTCAGTTATAAAAACTACATTTGACTCTAAATTAGAAGAAACAGAATTCAAATTTTTCAATATTATTAGAAATTAATATCAAATGTAAATACTGAAGTTTCTTCAGTTTTAAATGTCATAATATATAATATATTAGCAAAGCAAGAATAATTTTATTTTAATTACAGTTTTTCACAATTAAATTTGATTTGTAGCTGAAAAAGATGAAGAATAAAAGTACTTTTAACTCATTTATAAGACAAAGACTTTACAACTAGTAACTAATGTGAAGGTTTCTTAAGTATAAATGTTATGAAAATATTTAACCATAGCAAATATTTTAAATCAATCAGTAAGTTCATTTATATGAAATAATATGTATGAGATATGTAAACTATGATTATCGTCATATACGCCATTTAAAACATTGAGCAGAAGTTCATAAATAGATTTGTTAAAAATATTTTATTTGGAAATGTATTTACATGATTTTATAACCAAATATAATTAAAAATGTTATGGTTATAAAAGTACACTGTTACATTTTAATTAAATATACTTTATATTTTTCCTAGAGACTGCTGATATTCATAGTATTTTAACCACTGTATTTTTAGTAAAAAGATATTTATAAATAGAAACTTTTTAAGGTTACTGAAACATTCAAAATGCAAATAACATAATAAAATGTAACCTGTGTTTACGTAATTAATTTATGTGTGTGTGAATTAATTGCATATAATAGGAGATATCCAATATGATATCTGCTGTTTCCCTTCGTTTTTGAAAGTGTCAATTTTTTTTTTTAAATATTTTTCCTAAAATAAGTAAATGGAACATTGATTGATCTCTTAAAATAATTATATAATTTTTAACCTACAAGCACGTGGTTTTTTTTAAAAATATTTAATCAATCAAATGTTTGTTTGTGTTTCGAATTAGAAATATTTTGAACTAAATAATGTTTCTAAAATCTTTGAATTTTGACTGTACATTGTTTTTAATTATTCTGATATATAATTAAATTATTTGGTATCATTACTGCATAAAGTGTATGTGCTTTTTGAATTTCATGATATTTAGATTATTTCTATTATTTAATTGAATTATTTCTTTTAGTTAAGCAAAGTTATGTTTTCTAAAAGTTCTAATTATATATGATGGAAGAATATACTTTTTTAATATTTTTTTAATTTTTTGCTAAACAAAAATAAATTTTTCATAAAATAGAGAGATCGTTCAAAAATTTCTTATTAATACGTACTTTTGTTCTGATAATAAATAAAATACATAAAGAGTTGCACTTTTTCTAACCAAAACCATTTCTATTCATTCCAAGGTATCAATTGCAAATGGGGAATCATGAAAACCAGTAAACTGATTAGTATGAAATTCAATATTTTATTCCTCATACACTGCCTTCCAAAGAGAGCAATCTCGTAATTTTTTTGGTTTATCATAATATAACTATTTCTTTTCAAGCTTCATACACAATAGCATGATCTTGATATGAAGTTTTTGGACAATTATTAATTGATCTAAGATTTGAGGAAAGTTAAATAAAAAATATTTTACAGAAAGTCGCCAAGAATAAATTTGTCATTCTCAGAACTAACCGCTGAAGACAAAGCCTTTTTCTGTGGGAGAATCAATGAACAATCCTCTACAAAGCCTAGATTAAGTAATGCATCAGTGATTACAACGAGTCTGCAGTAATAATTAGTGTGGCCCACTTGTAATGCATCATTTTCCTTTGAAAAAACTGAAAAGGTTATTCATTTTTTTTCTGATTTTAAATTCTTCTCGGCAAGTATTGTTTTATTGTGATGTTTTGCTATCGAAGTCACTGGAATTGGTACACTCCGATAAAAGCTAATCAAACTAAGGTATCGAAATGTTTTCTCTCATTAAATAGGTACATTACACTGCATCAATTTATATCTATAAATCTGGACAGAATAAATCCGCTCACAAGTTTTCCTCACGTAGTTTTAGTTGTTGAGAATTTTATCATTAATGTCTTATTTATGAATATTTTCTGCAATGTATAAAAATATAAATTATCATTGAAACAGAACTCAAAAGCTTTCTTTCATATATTTACTTTTGAAATAATTCTTCAATCTTTGCTATGTTATTACATTTTTTTAATGTACGTGTACTTTTTTTAAATATTTAATTACCAAATATTTTAAGTAAAGAAAATGGTACATATCTGTGAGTGTGGCTGTGTAACTGTAAATAAAATAAAATGGGGATTATGTATAACTACCTCTATTGCTGTTATTATACATTTTTATTACTAATCATGATAACTATGATAAAATTTAAAAAAAAAAATTTCACTCTACTTAGTTTTCTTATGTAATGTTCAATGTGTAATGATGAATGTGATAGTCATCTTAACAATTTGAGATTAATAAACAATATTCTTTAACTTTAAGAAATTATTGTAGGGCTATTTTGTAAATGTAGTCTGTGCGAAATTTTTGAATAATTATTGCCATTTCTTATCGAATGAAAGACCTGAACAAAGAAATATTTTAATTATCTTGACTGACAAAAACCAATTGAATATCAGAAGCATATCAAAGCAATATTCTATAGAAAAACATTTCCCCTAATGCTGTTTATTTTAATTATTCAATATTTTAAACTTGCTTATTTAGACACGTCAGAATGTTATGACACTAATAATGATATATTTTGAAGGAAATTTTACATTTTTGAACTCATAAGATAAGCAAACATATCTTTGAAATCTTAGAATGTTACTAAGGGAAGATATACTAACTCATTCTCAAAACCATCAGAAATATCATCAAACAAATTGAGTTATTCTTCACTGCAAACTGACTTCAGATATACAACTGTAAAAAGTCTTCCTTGTTTCATTTTAAATGGTAAAACTCTCATTTTTTGAACTTTTTAAATCAACCTGAATAAACTTCACGGATTATTTCAAATTTAGCAAATATCCAGTACCTGTAATTTCAATAAGTCATGGATTTTACCAAAAGGAAATTAAAGATTTAAAACAGTTCCCTGTGATTTTAAACCTTATTTTTCACTCATAATGCATGTCCTACTTTTTTTTTATTCCTTCTTAATAGCACGTAATATCAATTATGTATTTTACATTATTTAAGTTAATATTTAGGTAATTATAAAATTATGTTTAGCTTTACTATTTAACTAGAATTGTTTTATGTAGAAATTAATTTATTATATATATTTTTAATTTTAATAAATGAATATGATCCTCTTAAAAAATGTACTTGGTGGTTCCACATAACTCTAAAATAAACATCTAGATATAGTGTCTATTTAATTTTATAATTGAAAATCCAATCCTCTTTTAAAGCATAAATATTTTAATTTCATATACAAACCTTTCATTTTTCATCAGCTGAAAGTGAAAGAGCTTTTTATGTTTTTGATTACCTCATTGCGTGAATAAATTTTAACAAATAAATTTCAGAACAATAAAAAATTGACAGTAAAAAAGTAATTTAGATAAATAATAAATTTACAAGCAAAATTACGTTTATTCAGTTCACTGTTCTAAATAAATATCAAAAAAGACTAGTTTAGATAAATAACTAATAAAACGATTTTAAATTAATTTTATAACATTGCTTTTATCATAATTTTAGTTTCATTATTATGATACTAAATTAATAGCTTCATTGATGTAATACCATTGATGATATATGAAATTTAATATTATTTGCGATCCTGAATTAAAGATGTTATCAGAAAAATAACTACATTGGTTTTTAAAATGTTATGTAAATCAATGGCTATTAATTTATCAACAGATAGATTACTTTTTATCTATGTTTGAACTTTTTAAAGTATTATATTAGAAAAACTCTTGTCTACTGAGAAATTTACAGAAATATTGGAGGAGAAAGTTTATAAGATTAGTTTACTCCTATTAATGGTAAAAAATAAGAAAAATAAATATCAATATGTTCTAGAAAATTATCATGGAATAAATTTTGTTCTATGAACTTTCTTAAAATTAATTCATCTTTGGATTTGCTTGTGAATATATTTTACTTTTAAAATACTAATGTAAGAAAAATTAGTCTTTTTATGAGAAAAAAGAGCATTCCAGAAACGTTAAAGGTAATTTAAAAAGAAATATCAAACTATTAAAAATGGAAGCAAGTTAGTAACAATTTTTTTAATTTTTTTTCTGTAATATGTTTTATTTTATAAATTGATGTATAAAATATTTCTCTTGAAATCTCGATTTCATTTCCCTTTTGTGAAGTAAATAATTCAAAGAATACTAAAAAAAACATTGTTTCGATCGAAACATATTTATCCTCATAAACGTTTATGAAAAATAATTAGAGTTGAGAAAAAGGATCACATGCTTTCATTTCACATCCAATTTTGAGGCTAGAAAAAATCGATTTAGATACTTTTTACTCCTTTATTTCGATACGTCATGATTTCTCTTCCGACGTTTATAACAAAAGAATTCTAAGAAAAAGAAAGTGGCTGTAATCCCAAAAATTTCCATACATATTGCAAACTTGTAGTTGAAAGAAAATGAGTTTGGAGAAATTCATGTTATACAATGTAAAATGTTGAAAACATCACTACACAAATCCACAATAATTTGTGGAAAAAAGAACATATTAAAGAGTATATATTTCCTAAATTTCATTTCTAGGATGTATACAGTTTTCAAATTTCAATAGAATAGTTAAACTTTAAATGGTAGAGAGTAAAATTTAAAGAGAAAACAGAAATATATTTAATGCAAAATTTTCTGCTATTTGTGAGTATTCCTTATTTTAAATAATAAGATAAAATTGAATAAACTAAATGGCTTTTCAGTCTTATTTTATTGGATTGTCGAGTAATTTTTACAACAATTTTTTAATTCCCACATATTAAATGCAACAAACATTCTAAATAAATCTATATAAAAACTTCTAAATAAATTTAAAAAAAACTTCTAAATAAATCTAAATAAAAATTTCTAAATAAATCTAAATAAAAACTTCTAAATAAATTTAAATAAAACTTCTAAATAAAAGCAATCTAAATAAAAAAATTTTATATTGTTAAACTAAAATTTTGATTATTTTTCACATGTAAATTATACATTTTTTTTTTAAATTTTTGGTTTTAAAATAACTTTGCAGTATCAAGCTTTCGTGTTTCTCTCTAAAGCTATATGTGGAAGTTTTGTTTCTTATTTAAATACAAAATCTTACTTTACTCGTCTCTAGTCCATTATTTCTTTAAATCTCAAAACATTTATTCCCTTTTAAATTTAAGTCCGTAAGCTTAAAAACAATTAATTCATATACAGAAGTTTAGACTGTTGGAGAGACAATTTTCTAAGATATTTAAGAAACTCTCTGTAAAGATGGGCATGCTAATAAAATGGAATTCTTGGCTTTAACGTTCTTTAATTTAACATAAATTTTCCTATTAATGGTAGTTAAATCATATTTTCCTTTACAAGTGAATTAATTTTTTATGCTTTATAAATGAAAACTTATGTGACATAACCATAATTGTATGCATAAACACAAAAAATTAAAATTTTATAGAAAAGAATAGTCATTTTAAATTTTATCTTTTAATGCAAAAACTAGTAATAAACAAATTATATTTTGATGTAATATATATATATATATATATATATATATATATATATATATATATATACAGGGTGATTCAGCTCGTCGGTTACAAACTTTGATGATCGATAGAGCACACCTAGACGAACAATTTTGAATAGGGAATGTAGGGTCCCTGACGCGATGGTAAGGCGCTAGGTGCTTTTGAAAATTTGGGTTCCGAAATTCGAAACGTCATAAAAACTAGGGAAATGGTTAGATTTTCTTGCATTTTGAGGCTAAATGATTCTGTTTATTTAGATTTTCTTCAGTATCAATTTGATAAGCGTATCTCTTAAAACATTGATAGGGGGCGCTGTGGACTTTGGAGAGCTAGACAACAACTTTAAGCTCGTTATTTTGATAGTTTAGCACATGCTCGCAAAAGTTTATACTCTAACTTAAATTTTGAACTTAAAAGTAGAACCCTGCAAAAATCGTAAGAGCCGGAATAAATTATCGAAGTACAGTGTGGTTGAAACTCGAAGGCTACTAAGAGATAAACAAACAGATTTCTTGACTTATGGCATGCATTTTCATGATTCTGTTTGCTGGGGCTCTCTGAAACTCAGTTGAATGGTACAAAAAGAAAAACCGATAGGGGGCGCTTTTATGCAAAAAACTTAATTCGTTGACATTTCGGATGCTAACTGAGAATAACACGGTACGATCAGTTAGTAATAATGAAAACAACTTTTCTACCTCTGATCAACACTTCTGAATAAATTTAGACCAAAAACATCAATGATACTGGACATTTATTTATAAAAAATAACACTAAAGAAGATGCTCGAAATTTCGACCTTGGGCCATGATGCAGGTTTTGCACCTCCGTCGCATTGAGGAGTGTGTGTTTCCAACAATGCCAGGTGTATCTCTGATCTCCCCTGCAGCTGCCACAATGCGCGCCACGAGTTCTTCAGCACTGCTGACAGGTGTATGGTAGACCTAAGCCTTCAGGTAACCCCAAAGGAAGAAATCCAAGTAGGTGAGGTCTGGTGATCGGGCAGGCTAGTTAACTGGACCCCCACGCCCGATCCACCGCTGGACATACCTTGCGTTTAGATGGAGATGCACATCGTTCCTCTAATGGGCCGGAGCTCCATCGTGCTGGAACCACATCTGGCGACTCGAACCTTCGGGTACGTGCGCCTCCTCTAGAAGCTTCGGCAGCACTTGATCCAGGAAAATCAGGAAATTTCCACCTGTCAGCCGTTCGGGTAACAAATAAGAGCCAATGAGGCAATCCCCCAGAATGCCGGCCCACACATTTACTGAGTAACGCTCCTGGGCTGCTCGGCTTCTGGTTTCATGTGGATTTTCATCACACCACACATGACTGTTGTGGGCGTTCCACATTCCCTCCCGGCTGAAGGTGGACTCGTCCGTAAACAAAATGCAGTTTACAAAACGGGGATCCCTGGCTCTCATCGCCAAGTACCATCTTGAGAATTCCACTCGAGGGCCAAAATCCTGCTCTCCAAGCAACTGCACCCGCTGGATGTGGTAGGGGTGCAGATTCCGGGAACGTGAGATGCGCCACGAAGTTGCTTGCGAAATGCCAACATGTCTGGCGATATCTCTCGTGCTAAGACCTGGGTTGTCCTCAACCAGGTTAAGCACAGCATTTCGTTGTCGGAAGTGCGCACTGATCGCTCCCGTTCAGGCCTGCCTCCGTCGAAAGATCCCGTCTCGAATAACCTCTGGTGTACTCGAGCGAAGAAGGCATGGCAGGGAATTTGCCTGTTGGGGTAACGTTCGGCGTACAACCACTGAGTGGCTCGTCTATTACAACCAGCAGCGCCATATGCCAAATGCATGTCAGCCAATTCAGAGTTTGTGTACCGTTCCATCCTATTACCGATCTGCAGACAAGCAACCCGAAGCTTAAGTAGTACCGCAAGTCCAAAAGACGTGTCTGCGCATGTAACTACTTCATTTCGCGTTGTCGCTTACGCATTACGTATCTTTTGCATATCGATATGGTACAATATCTTTTGCATAAATCAGCAAAAAGCACCTTATGTAAATTTTATTGCGCGCATTGTGCATGATTAAAACCAGCTAGGATTGTTTAAAAAAACTGCAGTTTTAATAGCTTTTTATGATAAGTAAATTACTCTCTTGTTTTGTCCCTAACTGATCGTAGCGCCCCGTTTCCAGTTTGCGCCCGAAATGTCAACGAATTATGTTTTTTGCCCAAAGCGCCCCCTATTGGTGTTTCTTTTTGTACCGTTCAACTGAGTTTCAGAGAGCCCCAGCAAACAGAATCATGAAAATGCCTGCCATAAGTCAACAAATATGTTTATCTCTTAGTAGCCTTCGAGTTTCAACTACCCTGTACTTTGACAATTTATTCCGGCTTTTACGCTTTTTGCAGGGTTCTACTTTTGAGTTTAAAATTTAAGTTAGAGTATAAACTTTTGCGAGCATGTGCTAAACTATCAAAATAACGAGCTTAAAGTTTGTCTAAGCCTCCAAAGTCCACAGTGCCCCCTATCAATGTTTTAAGAGATACGCTTATCATATTGATACTGAATAAAGTCTAAATAAATAGAATCCTTTCGCTGCAAAAAGCAAGAAAATCTAACCATTTCCCTAGTTTTTATGACGTTTCGAATTTCGGCACCCAAATTTTCAAAAGTGCCTAGCGCCTTACATCGCGTCAGGAACCCTACATTCCCTATATATATATATATATATATATATATATATATATATATATATATATATATATATACATATTGCACTTTATTGTTATCATCGTAGAAGACGCAGTTTTAAATTTATTTTTAATTTGTGAAATCTATCTATCTATCTTTAAATCAAAAACATTTATGTTTTTAAAAGACTAGCTATTACATTGAAATAATTCTAAATTCCAATGTTTCTTTATCCTGATATTAAAATCTTTATTCACAGTTAGATGAATGGAAATGAATATGCAAACACTTTATTGCGTGTTCAGTTCTGCTTTTAATATCTTCGTTAGTAGTCATTTGTGCTAAATTACGTTCTTTAATTAAAAGAATTACTCACTGAAATATAAGGCTTTAAGTTCATAAATGTTTCTGGGATATGAATATTTATTGTCTTCATTTGTCAGCAATACTAGATCAAGTCTCCAGCAATTCTGAGATCCTTTTAAGTTATATGCATTGAATCTTCGCTTTTTACAAGCCTTCTTTCACTAACATTATAGCTTTCTTCTTTCATATAGTTTATCTTTCAACTGAGATATTTAAAATATTACCATTTTAAAAATAAAAGAGACAATTTCACAAAAATTCCTGTTTTATTATTGAAAACAAAGAAATACATTTTTTATATGAACAAAATAATCCTCAAAATTTGATGTGATTTTCGCATTTTTAATAGATAAATTATAAACATCTGATTTTCAGATATTTTTTATTTGAACAAGAAATATATTTTTTGGGAATATCAGTTAATTTAAGAAAACGGACATAAATGAAATTAAAACTTGCATTTTGTAAGAATAAAAATCGAGTTTTTATAATGTTATATGCATTAAGAGGAAATAATAAAGTTTAGAATAAAAGTTAAGAATGGCGAAGGTAATAAGAATAGAATTATAAGAATAATGAAGTTACATTCATTATTTTTTCGCGTAAAACTTCCACATAAATTTCGTTTTAAAAACCTTTTGAAAAAAATATAAAGAGTGCTTCGTATTTTACATGTCAGGATGTATTTTACTAACAAATATCCGTATAACTAGTTATTTATCGTACAACATATGGTGTTTCTATAACTTGATTTTATTTCCACACTATTAATGACTTAATCATTGATGTAAAAATTTCCTTTTTAAGTTAAAAATATTAAAGCAGTCTTTAGATCTTTGACCATGAGCAGGAACTTCATATTTTTCTAATGAAAGTTGACACCCATTAAACTTAAATTGTGTTACTGTGTATGGTTTCCTTATAAGTTTGTGCTTCCATAGTAACACAATTAAACTTTATTAATAAGGTCATACAGACAATTCACTATTACAAATTAAATTTAAATTGAAAAAATATACACTTAAATTTCATTACTTATTAAGACGTTAAAAACATTGAAATTGTATTCTTTTTATTTCAAAGCAAAATAAAAGTTTTTCAAAATCCAAAAATAAACTTTTTAAAGTACTTAAACTTATATATCAAATGTCCTCAGCTTTTATGCAAATATACCAAAATTTAAAAATTAAAATTTTTCCCTGATTTTCCAGATCTTTAATTTTTGTTACATGGTATTAGATTTTAATAAGACAGGAATAACCACAGGAAAAATTCGTGTCAAAATTAAATGTTTTAACCGTAATACAACTAACATAATATAATTTAAAAAATAATAATTTTATAAATCAAATATCTGCAATTTTATTGATTCACTAAAATTTTCAATTTTATACATTTAGCGCGTGCGTTTTTCATTTTTATGAATACAATATATATTGTTATAAAAAAATCACAATAATAAAGTTTTCAGATAATATTTATTTAACCACACTATAAAAATATACTTTTGTTTAACTAGTAAATTTCTCTTTGAACCAAAAATCCTATATGCTTAGGACTAAAAAATGGGCTCTTATGTATTGTTAATACTATTAAGAAAGCATTTTTAAAGTTTTAAAAATAACAAATATAATAATAAAATCCAAGACTATGTTAAAATAGAATTTTTTAATAATGAAATTTTCTAAAGTCATTTGTTTATTTTTTTTTGTATTTTCTTTTCTGTTCTTCATATATAGCTTTTTAATCTGAAAATTTTATTATTTCCATATGCCTATTTTTAGCAAAACTTTTTAAAAAGAATTTTCATTTATGTTTCACAATAACTTTCCTTCCTTAAGCAATAGTTTATAATATTTGCAAACGAATAGATTACATCAGAAAACACAAGCTTCAATATTGTAAAATTTGAATTTTTATTAAAATATAAACAAATATTATAACTTTAGTGTTTAGTCTTGCTATTATTTTAAAAAACGATTTTTTAACTTTGTTTTTGTGGTAACATTTTATAGATTTTATTTGATAATATTTCCTTTACTTGATTAATTAAATATTATTTGCATTAAATACAAATTAAAAGTCATAAATAATTTTACATCATAAATACCATACATTCAAAAATCTATATTTTCTTTTTTTCTTTGAAAGGAAAATTTTAAGTCATTATTTCCTTATTAATTTTTATTACAGCCTTAAAAGCCTTAATTCAAACCTTATACCTTCAATTTCTGTATACTAGATAAAAATATGTATGCCATTTAAAAATAAAAATACTGAATTATGTCTTAAATAAAAAGGTATGACAGAAAATTCTCAAGTTTACATGTATTTAGTAGTTACGTTTTTATGTACAAATTATGTAATAGCAAGTCAAGAAAATTTATGATTTTCTGCTATCAAAATGAAGAAAACCATCTAAAGGAATATCTTTTATTTATTTTAATAATTAAATAACCTTTAATATTAAACATTTTATTTTTGAAATATTTTTTAAATTAGAATTTAATAAAGAAAATAAAATTATTCATATAGAAATATTTGACTATTTAAATATGCCTAGTGACCTAATTACCCTTTTGTCAACGAATTAAAAAATTTAGCTTATAAAAATGTTTTTTGTTGTACCTTAGGGATATTAATAATGAAATTTCAAAATAATTTAAAAATATATTAAAAGTCCTATATTCTATTTGTTAAATTAAAAGCTTTAATCCACTGAAACCTCAAATGCTGATAACAATTATAAGAATTATTGTTTTATTGTGTATTTTCAACACATAGAAATTAAGCTCTTAAACAGTAGAATTAAAATAATCTTAACATAAAAAAACTTTAGCATTTTCACATTATGAAATTTATAAGAAATAATTAGCTGTTGAATTTTATTTTTAAAATTAATAAATGATTTTCCAAAACTCTATCATTTTAGTAAAATTTTCAATTTTGAAACAGTTAGATGTATAAACTGATATTATAATTGTATAAGAAGTGGTTGTTTTAAAACATATCTATGAATTAACTCAAAAATATTTTTCAGTTCATCTTATCTTAAAACACAATTAAAAATTGGTTGATAATTGATGATAGTTCGACATTTAGGGAATCCAAAGTAATATTAGTTTTGATATACTTTAAATTAAATTTCATCTAATTATATTTAAATATTAAATATTTTTTTTGAAATAAACATAGTATAAGTAACTTCAGAATATATTTCTTATCTAGTTCTCAAAAAAATTCAAAGGCAATTGATTCAAAACATATTTTGAAGGAGAATTTCATTTCAAACTGTAAATTATAATTTATAGAAGCATGAGATCTATTTTTTCAGATATGCAAAACATATCTAAAATTCCCTCTTTCAAAATTAAAAATATTAAACATATTAATTTTAGTAATTAGCAAGACATCCACAAACAAACTGATAATTTTCATCATGCACAGATCATATATTACATAAAGTTTATAAAAAATATGTAGAAACCCTTATTTCGCAGTAATACTTTTAAACAATCTCTAAATTTTTATTTATTTAGTACGTTTCAAATTCTGTTGTTAATTTTCAATAATTTCTGTAACAAAATCTACGGGCCTATTTTCATAATTAATTCCAAAAGTCTACACAATATCACATTATTTGGAAACTAATAATCTGTGTTATTCACATACTCGTTTCAAATTTCTTTCAATAGAAATTGAAAATGTTTTTTAAAAATAATTAAATGTCTATTCCAGCTACAATCAAAGTAAACCACTTACCTGGTCAATGTAACGCTGCTGAATGAATCGCATGAGTGGTGAAGAAGTTATATACTGGCCTGGAAACACTGAACAGTTCCTTTTGATTGGAAGTTTTCCTACCGGCGCTTCAGAGGAATGTAGGTTATTTCTTCTTCCTCAGCTTTCTCGGGCGTATTCACGTGAGATAAAATTTGTTTTCAGGCCCAATAACAGCAGAGATTTATTCCACGCTTCTTTTCGATACAGAAATAATAGTTAGGAAGCGAAATATTTTTCTCATGGTGCCTGTGGATACTCTCAGTGACAATGCACCAACTCGTTACTTGTAAATTAAAATTTTTTATACTGAATTTTATGAGATGAATTATATTTAAATTGCTAGTAATATGAGCTTAAATATTTTACAAATAATCACATTTAAGTAGATTATTTTAATATATTAGTTTGGGGAAAAAGAAATCCATTATTTTTACGTGAACTTTTTGTAACTTCTTTCAGATTCGCTTTGTAAAAAGGTTTGAAACAGTTTTCATGTAGATTTTTAGGTCTTGTGCGAAGTTACGACTGCTGACATGCTGTCAAGTTTCATAATTTTTTATATTTTATAGACATTCTCGACGATGTTGTATCCATGCGAGGTGCATCTTTAGCATCCAAATACCCCAACGGAATCGACGAAACAAAAATTGTACGTAACTGGTTGTTACAGTCTTATATAGGACGATAAACACCTTTCCCAAATTTAGCCACCCGGCTATCTATTTCGCCGTTACAAGAGAAAAACGAAAATGTATCGAATTTTCTATTTGTTGTCTTAAATTTTTAAAATCTTGTACTCGTAACTGAATTAATCAAACAAAAAACCGCAAGAGGATATTTTAGTGTCCAATGTCACCTTTCCAAAGAGCATAAATCTGAAATTGTTTGATAGATACCTCACGAGATAGCGATCACTACAGACGGCTACCGAAAAAATAATGGATAACTTTTTCGACAAGCTAATATATATATATTAAAAATAACAAGTTTCTTTTTGCAATTATATGTTACCGCATTGACTTCGTGTTATTTTTGTAAAATTACAATTATGACCACTTTACTTTTGAAAAAGATTTAGCAGCAAGTCTAATGGAAAAATTTTAATGTAATTTAACCTTTCTCATTGATTTTAAAATGCAATAATGAAAAGAATATGAGACAATAGTGGCTTACATTTTAATCGTTTAAAATATATTTGGGAAAGACAAAATAAGTAAATGGTAAAATTTTAAAATTTAATAAATAGCAAATATTTAAAACATATTAATTTAATTTACAAAATAAAAATGATAAATTAAAGTACTTTTTATTTGTATGACTTTTTACAGTCTCATTTCAAAAAGAGATGGGATTTTAAAAATTGTTTTTCTTTCAATCTTTTTCATACAGAAAACTAATATAATCTATTTATACGTTATTAGCCTGCTAATTTTAAAATTCATTCGTTGAGTTATATGAATAACCCAGCTTAGTTGGTGCTTAAATCCAAAAATTAATGATTCAACTAGCTGTGTACAATGCAAGAGCCATTATACAACTATTTCTTTATTTATAAACATATTTTAACGAGAGTGGAATTCATCCTATTAAAAACGTATCGCATATTCTGCACACTTACTTCGTAGTAAATATTGAGAAAGCTTCATTAATTTCCTTTTATTCATACTATATGGAGCATGCCTGCCGAAGTGGCTTCCTGAGAATTTTCCGAGTTTTATCCGTTGTAATACGAGAATCATCATCATTGAAGATAATTATAAGACCCTTTAATACCTTGTGGATGATCTGTAACCTCTCCGGAAAGACTTGCCTGTAGAAACGCAACCTTTCCATAATTCAGCGTGGATATTATCGCATCCTAAATTTAGTCAATTAAAGACAATGATGGAGCCCTATAAAATACATTGAATAAGAATTACTTAAAAGGTATAAAATAATTCCTATATCATTTGCTTTAATTTTTTTTTTTAAGTATTAAATTACTCTTTTCATTTTATTCTTATCTAAAATTGTATATAGTTTAATCTAATTTCTTTGCTAATTTATTTTTTATTAGGAAGTACTTAAGGATAATATACGAGTAATATCTTGCACAAATATTACTAAATACTTGTGCAAGAATAATAAATTGAATTTTATGTATAAATGTATACTATTAAAATTACATTAATGAATTTTCAATAATCAGCATTTATATGTGACTAAATATCCGTGATAAATTCATTCAATTTTCAATATATAAAAAATATATATACTTTCAAATGTTCAAATGCTATATAAATAGTAAGTTAAAAATTTTTAATAACTTTTTTAGAGTTAATCATATTAAAATTAAACTCAAGTAATGAAAATATTCAATTTTTCATTATTTGAGCTTAATTATCCAGCCAGCACTACATGTGAAAAATGTGTTTTAAGTTCTGTGGTACATAAGTATTTTAATAATTGTATTCTTCCTGTAAATCTGTATGATAAACTTAAAAATTGAAAATTGTTGATGAATTTATTAATCAACTTTATTTATGGTGACGTTTTCATAAATTATTAATGCTTAAATCTGAGTCCCGTTTTCATATTAAATGAATCTAAGTTCCTCAGAAAATTAGATTTTTTCACTATTTTCTTTTTGTTTACTATGCTTATAAATTATCTCTGGTTATTCACTTCATTTTTAAGAGCCTTCATCAACAGCTGACATTGTAGAATTAATTTACAGTGATAAAGAGCTTATTTAGAAGTTAGCTATGCATTTATAACTGAAATTTAATGCAATACTTAAAATCTACTCTGATCTATTTTGTACTAAGTAATTTTGAAAATGATTATCCAGCCCTAATTGTTAAACCTTTTATATATTTTTTTTCATTTTATCCTTATTTTATAGACTTAGAATACTTGTATTGCTATTTTTGTAATTTGACCTTAGAATTGATCCAACTTCAACATAGTAATTCCATTTTCAAAAGGAAAATTGTATGTCCAAAACTTCTAAAGAAATATTCAGAAACTATATACATAAATAGATATATGGAACACATCACAAGTTCTGATTTTGAATGGCGCATCACAAGTACTTTAATACAAATTCATAGATATAATAGAAATTAATAAGTTATTAGCAGTATCAAAATAAATTTTTATTATTGTCTATTTTTTAATGACATGATCTTGTTGCTATCACAAATATAGTACAACCTTGAGTACCAATATTTATCAAAGATACTTTATCATACCAAATATTATATTATTAGAAATATGAATGATTAATGCATGCATAAATAATGCATGATAAAATCAAAATTGTACTAAAAATCCATGATTGAGAATCCAATAACTACCATGCCATAAATCAACTACAGAATTTACTAAGTATACATTGAGATACCTTATTTTGTATGAATGAGTATGTGATTGCTAATTTCAAAACTAAATTTAATTCATCCAAACCTTAACCTCTAAAGAATAATCATTTTAATGTCAAGTTAATTATTAAATAATTACTAAAATATATTGTTATTTTGAAAGTATATTTACATTGTTTGCCTTGAGCTATTTCTTAAATTATTTTATTCATTTTATCCATTATTCAGAATTAATTTAAACTTTCATTTTATAAATTGTCCAGATTAAAAATTTATTTTCCTATTGTTTATTTTTATTTTCTTGAAAGCAAATTAAATGGCAAAAAAATTGAAATCTTTTAATATATTTTAATTTGATTTATCTATTAGATTAATTAGAAGCAGCATTACCTTCAGATTAAAATACAGAAAGTGATTACTTCATAGTAAGGTTATTAATTTTCAGGGTTAAAACAAGTCTCCTTGAGCAACGGAGATTGGCTCCATGTATTGATTGGCAAGATGTGAGGTAATAAAGTTTAAAATGAATATCATCAAAGGATAAGTTCATTTTTTTAGTCTTTTATAAAACAATCTACACTTACACTTAAAAGTTATTTATTCAGGAAATTAATCATGTGTAAATAATTAACAAATTGTGTTTTTAAAACGGTAGAAAATTTTTGGAACGTTCTATACCGAATGGTGGAAATTAAATAAAACAAACAAAAGTGTTTCATTTAATTTAAATGAATAGGATTTAATTTAGTGAGAGCTTACTCTCCACCACTTAAAATATATTCACAATGCAATTAACCCTTTGGGTGCATTTGGTCTCATCTATTTACTTCCATACAACACAGTCAAATAATAATTTAGCACTCAAAGTGTTCATTTTAACCACTTACAGGAAAGAATTTAAAAAATCTAAAAATAATTATTTTTATGCGATTTGAAACAGACTTACTTATAAGAAAATGTAGTAACTTTTTCAAAAATTGTGAGAATAATTTCGGATTGCTGAATTAGATTAACCCTCTTTTGCATTAGTGTTATCATAATTCATTTTTATATAGACTGACGCTCATGAAGTAATTTGCGTTGAAAGCTCATCGAGAAACCTTGAGTACCAACTTAGTGATCAAGAGACTGTATTGAATATGATAACAGTGGTAGAACTGATTCAGCTGCCAATGCATTTTTATAAAAGCATTTTATTTAAAAATATGTTAATTACACGTTCACATATTGATATACTTATCATTAGTTTTTTACATGTTTGTAAATGAAAAAGATTTATCCTTATAACTTTTCTTATGCAAGAATAAATTATTTAAAAATTTTATTTTTTGATATTTATTGGTGCTTTTTTTATTTAGTTTTTCTCTTTAAGAAATTTATTTTAGCTTACTAGAAAAGCTTTTATATTTTAATTACATAACTTTGATTAGACCTTCTTTATAACACACTAAGTACTTCACAGTAAGCTACTTTTAAAATTTAAACTCAGTTTTAAAAATTGTTCTCAAAATATTGACTAGTATCAAGTTCATAAAAATTTCAATGTTAATTATTTATATTTTAGTATGTTATATTTCATTTCACATCAATATATTTTTTCTATCAGATATTTAATTAAATATGGTACTTGTATAATTTACATATATTTAAAAATCATTATTTTTTCTTCAGTATTATTAATTTAATAATAATAAATGATGTGTTTTATTTTTAAAACATAGAAAGATGAAAATCTTATGAAAAATCCATCAGAGAGAGTGATTTGTTACTATTGTAACATAATTTGTTAAAATTTAAATTGTTATTGAAATTCGCATTCCAATAACAATTTGAATTTTTATGTAGATTAAAATATTATTTTATTAGTTTTAAGCAACCAAGTTAAAATAGTTTTAAATAGATTAAGCAATTATAAATACTAAATAAAACTTTTTATTGTTTGTATTTTATTATTTATCGATTTATTTTAATACCCAAATAATATTTTGTTTAATAAAAAATTTTAAAAAATTCAAACCCTTTTTATAAACAAATATCTTAATTTAAAAGTTTTAAGAAATATTTCTTTGATAATTAGTTTTTTTTTTTTATTTCATTACTATTCTAATAATAGCTGTTTATTGAAGTAGTTTTTAACTAATACCACTTCTGAAGTTTTTTGAAAATAATCCATCTTCACAATCTTATTTACAAAAAAAGTTATTTCAGTATTTAAGGAATATATCATATTTCAAATTAAAAAAACTAATTTTCTAATAGAAATGTTAGCTATTTTAATGCCTCATTAATTAGTAAAACTTAATTCATCATATTTCTTTTAAATTAGTTTTCATAATCAAATTAGATTCAAAATATTGGTTTTATGATGCAAAAAATAAAGAGAAGATTTCTTTTTCCCTTTCATTACCTCATCCAAAAATAAAAAACACATGTCAAAAATAATGAAATACTTTCAAAAATGAGAATGAAATTATTTAAATTAGAGCAAATCAAAATGAGACGCAACTTTCGCTTACAAGTATTCAATCATTCGTTTGTGCTAGTGTCACTCTTATATTTGAAAATCCATTATATTTTATTTTTTAAAAATAGATTGCACTTTCTTCAGAAAAGGGATTGTTTTGATCCACCTCAAAGTATGTGACAATTTAGCTGATTTTGGAATCAATCTTCATTCAAAAATAACAACAAAAATTAATAAAATATGAAAAAATTCGTTTTCAAATCGGTAGATGTCGAATTTTCTGTTCCAATTACATTTTTTTTTCTGGAAACTTGTTTCTGTCACAGTTGAATAACTCTTTTTGGATATCATTATTACGCATCATTGCTATTATTAAAGATACAGGTGAAGGTTTATTGGAAGAAAATCTGTTGCTGGAAAAGATTCAACGGAAACTTCTGAGGAAATGAAGAAAAATACATATCATTTGCTGTGATAAATGAAATTAAAAGAAATGTATTGAAAGAATGTCATCCATTTATGTCAATATTTGATAACTACCCAAAGTCTAGGAAAGTTATTGCATGAAAAGGAACTTCCCTTATTTTCAAAATTAATTAATCTAAATTAAATTTTTGACTGTATATCAATAAGAAGTTCAACTTGATGGATTAGATAGTAATTGCTTTAATCTTAACATGGTCATATTATTTGTTTATTGATATTACCATTGTAAAATGAATATTTAATCATTTTCAAAAGTAATTCCTCGAATGGGTAGAATATCGGAAATAGTAAGGAATGTTTGCTTTTATTGCTAATTATTTTGTAGTTAATTAATATATATTTGTGTGTGTGTCTTTCATTCAATGACAATTATATAATAATTCATTCAATTTATTTTCTCAGTTAGCTCCCCAAGCATAATTTTTTTATTAATAATTTAATCATTTTTAATCATAAAATCAATCAAATACTTTATCACATTGAATTTTAAATATATAAATTAATGCTAACATCAACATCATATTGAGATATGTTAAGCAAATATATTGTTGACAAAATATCCCTAATATATTAATAACGTTTTATAATATTTTTTTTATACTAAACGTTACAGAAAAGAAAGTTCTTACTTAGAGTTTTCTTGCTTGTTAAATTTACACAGAAGTCACAGAATCTGAAATAAACCACTTAAATGATTTCAAATTTGCAATCTTAGAAGCTTATTTGGGCTAATGAAAGTGTGTGTTTAATTTTTGAATATTATGAAAAAAACTAGATTAAACTAAGACACTAATTTGTAATTACTGATCAATAGGTGGATATGTATTTGGGAAGACCAAAACAAATGTGTTTAGATTAATAACAATTTTTTAATCATTTATTAGCAAAATGCACTTTAACTATATGATATATTTATGTTTACTGCTAAAGATTTACAAGAAATCTAATTGGTAGTATTGCCTACTAAGTATAAGGTAACTACAATACTTTTATCAAAAAGGTAATGTATTGCATTATTACCACTGTAATTTTTACAAAGATATAATACTTTTTTATAGGGCTGGTCAATGCATTTAATCTTTTTCTAATGTAAAATTCAGTACTTTCTAAAAATACGCTGAAATAGTTGATTAATTGCTGTGTTGAATTTAACATATACATAACCTCAAATATCTCACGTTCTACTGAGCATTAGCTTGTGTAGTAACTAGAAATGACTAAAATTCACTGAACATTCTTTCCGATATTACTTTATTTTAATTTGTATTAGAGATTATACATTCATCTACTCAAATTCAATGCTATCATCACTTAATTTTTTCTGTGTGAACTTCTTTTCTGACAAAAGTGTATGAAATAATAAGCAATTTAATTGAATTATTAATTTAATCTCTTTATTAATTTTTATTCTAATCTTATTATCTGACTTTAAATGCATGAAAGCTAAATAAAAATATATTATTGCCAAAACCGCTATAGATTATATTTTTTAATTTGTGACATAAAAATTTTACAGACTGTATTATATCTAAATGAAAACTTCTAAATAATTATTTTGCATTGATTATAATAAAGAAAATATATTACGAACACGTTGATAATATTTTTACATTTGAAATTAAAAGTATTTGAAATTAAAAGTAGTATTAAAAGTATTTGTATTTAATGGGAAATAAGTTACATAGTCCTATACATCAACGTTTAGAGTGATGAAAATGATTAATATAAATTCCATTCATGTCAATATTAAAAGTTTTTAAATGCTTTTAGGTTGCAAATCAGGTAATCATACTAGGTGATTGTAAGATTATTATAAGTCTTTTTTAAAATTGATATCATAATAAATAAAATTTTAGTGACTCTTGATGAACCTAATTGAAAAAGTCACCCATAGTATAAAATGCTTTGTTTTAGAGAAGAATTACAGAGAATTTTTCAATTGTAAATTTTGAGCAGACCCTATGATCTGATTGGTCTGTAATTGAACATAGCTATTGTTATAATGTTGTTATAATATAATGACACATTCATTAAAAACAAATTTATATCTTAAAAAAATCTATATCAGAGTGTACAGTTAAAATCTCCCTGAAATCAACGCATGCTCTATTGGAAACTTCAAATTCTAGTGTCATTAAATTCTAATAGTTTTATTAGGTAGTAGAATTAAATTACATAGACGATAGAAATAACTTGACATTATTTTAATTATAGTTTATTCAACCAGAACACCACTGCTTCAAAAAAGCATTTTAAGAAACTTCCTGTTTTCTTCTATTTCCGATTGAATCCTTTTTTGACACTCGTTTTATTAAGAACATCATAAAATAAAACTATTTTGTATGCTGAGCTAGAGGACAATGTTATTGCCTTTAGCTTAATAGATTATACCCCCATCTAATATATGTTTGTAAAAGTCCTCTTAAGACTATAGGTATAGTTTGAACTTGCCTTCATGGGTAAAAATGAAACCAACCAAAAATAGTTCATTATTATTAAGTTACACAAGTTGGTAACCGGTTGGTCAGTGCTCTGATTTTCAGACATTAATAGCAAAAAGGCTCGAATCCTTCTTGGAACGTGAATCTGACATTTGAAGTACGTTTTAAACAGCTCGTAACAGAAAAATTAGTCATCTGGTTCATAAAGTGATCTTACAGAGGCAAATAAACTAGCGCTGTGTTATTATATTATACGATTACTCTACTTTAAATGTTATTATTATACGATTATTCTACTTAAAACTTATTCTAGTTTCGTTTCAGGAATGTTTTTTTAGCTTATTGACAGAACTAACAATATCTTAATTATTATTTCCTTTATTATATTAACTTTTTAAGAAATAGTAGTTCTAATATTGTCTTATAAAAGAGTGTCATAAAAAGGCTTCAAACTAAATATATTGGAAACCCTGTATTCTTTAACAAATTTAGTTTTATTTTACTCAACTGCTATCTTCTCACTCTACATACTTTATGATAACATATCAGCGCTTTTCTAGCACGAATTTCCTAAAATGTTTTATTTTTAATACTTTTCCTTATTCATGAGTAATTCAAATTCGTCTTATTACTGGAAAAATAAAAAGGGATTATTTTAAAATATTAATTTCCAAACATATTTTTTCACTATCTTGTAACCCTATAACATTTCAAATGGTTTTGCTTTCAAACATCTAGACAATTTCTTTCAAAGTTTTCCAAAGAAATTTGATTGAAAATGATTTAAGAAGGAAAGAAATGTGCATTTGCATAGAAAAAGCTTGACGACTGTGATTTATTAGAAAAATTACTCCTAAACTAAATTTCATTCTTCTATCCAAGCGTGTAATAAGTTCTATTTCCTTATGCCATCCTTTGAGTAAGAAAATATTTAAATATTTTGCAAAGATGCATACTTATATATATATTTGAATACTATAATTAATTGTAGTTTATAAACGAGAAGGAACTGAGTCTTTAATTCTAGTTTAACAGCTCAACAAAAAATCTGAAAAATTAATTGTAATGCTTCTCACATTCACAAAGCTTTGAACAGTAGGGAAAATTACATTCTTAACAATATTAAAATCAACTATCTTCTTCATTTGTATATACAAATATGAAAAACATAATGGGAAACAAGTTTATTCACATCTTTCATGCTTCTCATTTGTTACATTTGTAAAGAGAAAAAGAAATATTTAAATTCAATCACATTATAAATTTACAGTATATAAAGCAGCCCTTCCTTTCCCATTTAAATTACATTTAAAATGTATTATCTAGAAGAAATAATGCACATCATGTTAAATGAATATCATGCATCTGCGGAGATGATGCATCCAAATTATTAGCATTGCAGCTCACACCACGGACGATTGTAGGACTAACTGCAAGCTCTATATAAAGGGGAAAAAGATATCCAATTTCAAATACGGCAATTATTTTTTCGTCAGTTTTTTGATAAAGTTATTTAACTCCTGATAAAAGACATTGAACATCTTTCGATCAAGTTTCTGCGTCTGACCTAGGAAAAACAGTAGCCTATGAGGAAGGCCGATTATCCTTCAGAGAAATCATTGATCCTGTCAGACAAAATTAAGCAACTATGATGTGAATCTGTAATCCCTACATGCAAGAGAGAAAGGCATCGTTTTTTTAGCACTAATGACAGGACTCACCGCATTGCACTACTGCAGGTGATGACAGTCATATTGTGCACGACAGTGATGGATGACTCAACCACATTTTAAACCACATATTGTGACAGATTTTCTCTATTACGCATAATTTATACCCTATGGTGTCTTTTTGGATTGAATGAAATATCCATACGGTGTCCATTGCTTCATTTTACCATGACTTCATCCACAGACTTTTGCGCCGCTAATGGTGTGATGAACGATAGGCATGGAAAACGGAATGGAACTATCTTTACTGACGAATTTCGCTTCTACCTACAACACCATATTTTCGAATTCGAATCTGGAGACACTGTGGTGAAAGTCTGTTGAATTGTTGCTTTATGCATTGCTATACTGGTACTGCATCAGGTAACATGGTTTGGAATGGTATTTGATTTCATTCCCGCATCTTTCTAGTGCGCATTGTCGAAAAACTAAACATCCAGCATTACATTTCTGAAGTCTTGAAGCTTGTGGTCTTCACGCACCATCAGCGATAGCCATCAGACACATTCCAACAAGATGATGCGTGACCACATGTATCACACAATGTTTTAGTGTTCTTTACCTATCAGAATGAATTCCTTCCTTATCCTGTTTGTTCTCTCCATACATCGCGAATCGAAAATGTGTGATTCATTATTTTACCACTGGCCCGGGATACACCACTCGCTGCTACAATAAATCCTCTTTGATAATTTTGGAAGCCACATAAACTTCTTTAGCCCAAGGATACATTCAAAGTTATTTTGATTTTATGCCGAGAAATGAGGCATCGTCTATAGCCCAAAATGGTAGCTACTAATTATTTCATTATCCACACTTCACAAGTGGCTGTAATTTCAATCATTTGATCTTTTTATAATGTATTATTTACTAAATAATTATTGCTACTACTTGGTGTTGTAATTTGAGGTACCAGAAACGTATATTTATTTTATTTACATTAATTTACTCAATGAAGAATAAATTAGTAGACTGCAAATTAATTGCAAATTCATTTATTTTCCCACAACTCGAATCTGCTATATCGTAGAATATAATAATTTTATAAAAATTTCTCTGCGGACATCAATGGCAAATGTAATTTTTTTTTATAATGAAATCAACACTTTTGTCATCTGTTTAGTCTGTGAGGAAACTTTTATGCAATTTTGACATCAATATTAATAATGAAAACCCACAAAAATGTAAGCTAGGATTAAAATATTAAAAGTTTAAAATTACTTTAGTATCCTGAAAAGAGATAATTTTTTCCTCACTTCTAATGGTTGATTATTTTGTTTCAGCTGTATTTAGCTATAACATAACAGAACAATACAAAAATATTTAAATTTCTGAAATATCTAATGTAATGCTTCAAGTAAATTTTAGGTATTAATATATCAATGAAAATGCATAAAAGAAAGGTCATGTGGGTAAACTTTAACTGTAAAGTAATTATTATTTTAAGTAAGACATATTGATAAATAAATTAGATGCTTAGCAAAATATAAAATTTTTAAGCATAATTTTAAAGGAGCTATAAAATGTTTTTTAAAATATTTTTGATAAATTTATCGATAAAAATCAACTGTTAAATAATATATGAAAGGAAAAAACAGAGAGTGACAAATAAAAATATATGATTAATTTTTCACACAGACTCAATGGCTACTAATAATGTTTAAATTGTTACAAATGCTTAAATTTATATTCGAATGGTACTATCCTATTGAGTAAAATCTGTTGTGATTTTATTGATAAGGAGATAATAAAATTAGTTTATCGTTAGAAATTAGTGTTCATTATTTGCTCCAAATCTGAACTTTAAAGATGGAGAAAATTTATTAAATTTCAAAAGCGCGTGAGCGATTCCTCCGATAATGAGTTTTAATTTGTATAATATTTTGACATAATATTGTCGTAGATTGTTAATTTTCTGTTGACATTTTACATTAAATTTGGATTTGTGACAATGAATACCACTTTCTTGCTGCAATTTAAAATTTAAAAATAATGCAAATTTATCCCCATTGTAAGGAAAACGAATCATGGTTACCTGTGAGTTCATACATTTCTTCTATCAATTTAATCAATAATCAGAAAACAAAAAACATGGTTCAATAGAGATATTCATACAATTTGCTTTATGCTAAAATAATAATTTTATATTATGTAACAAATAAATACCTTTTTCAGTCATTTCATGTCTTTTAAATTATAAAACTAATGCTTAAAACGAATAAAAAAAAACCACCGCATTTTCATCCATTAAGGCTCTTTCCCTTTTAAGGCGAACGGTAAAATTTTCAAAAAAAAAAATGGATTTTATATCATGTAGGATATTTTCATAAGCGTTAACCAATTTTAACTAATCTTCCGGATACATTTTCAGCAATACTTTAATTTATACCAGTTTTTATTTATTTCATTCCTGCTGGTCACAGTTCGGTTGAAGAGATGAAAAACTGTATAATTTATTTTATTTGGTTCTTCACTTGATACTTGTTTCGTGAAAGTTGGAAGAGACTTAGATTGAGAGTAGAATAAATTCCATAGCTGTATACTATAATATTCAGTCTGCATCGCAACTTGACAAAAGTTGGGAGGCACATCTCTTTCAAAAAATTTAAGCTCGTTTCTTTCAACAATTTATGTCAAATAAATGGTGTTTTCACTAAATCATACGAATAAATATATTTTGAAATTATCTTTAATTGTAGAATTGTTTTGACAGGATAATCGGATTTTACTTTAGTATGTATTCTTAAGAAAGAAATGTGTCTGTAAGGTATAATTTGCAAAATAAATTGCAACTTCCCAAAATAAATTGGCAAGATGCCATTAACGACGCATTAAAAATATTGTCATTTCATTCATAAAGATAAAAGAAGAACAAAATATGTACAAGAGCGTAATTAAATTTACAATTGTAGAAATATCTTGAATTGTATTAATTTAAGTTTTAGAGTCTTTTAACTATTTATATTTTTAATATTTTGCTTCCTAAAGTTTGATTAATTTCAGAAGAAGGGAATTTTAATCGAGGAATGAATCACTTAGAAGTAAATTTTATTTAATAACAAAACTAAAATGATGCAATAGATTGTAGGTAGTCTTTTTGAATATAAAATTAAATTGTAGTGAATGAATAAAATATCTCCATACCATAATGTATTTCAATTAGAGAAATAATGCAATTATTTATTGCAAGAGGGTTAGCTCATTATTCAAATCATGTTTCACAATTGATGTTTTTTAAAACTTTAAAAATATATCCCATCCATAAATTTTAAAGTTCCGATTTAAATTCTCCTGTATACCAAAACGTTTCGGTATAAAAATTTTAAACTAACCTTTGCTGCTGATTAAAATTTGATTAAACTTTGCTCATGAACATTTTGAAGGAATTTCGACTCAAAAAGCTGGTTAAATTTATTTTATATAGTTTTGATACACAAAATAAAATAATAATTTGTATAATACGCGTTCAACTTGTTGATACAATTTGAAGCAAATCACGAGAGATAAATCTATTACCATTTTAAAGGTAATAAGATTTAAATGATTCGTTATAAAATAATAAATAGCAAAACTGAAAAATAATTTCTATCTCTAATGGATTTATCTGGCTTTTATCCATAAAAATAAGATTATATTAATATTTGAAGCATTTCTACCTGATAACCCAATTTTATTTTTAGATTTGCCCTTGTCTGCAAATAAACCAGATGCTCCTCTTAACTCAGTAATAGAACAGTTACACTAATATGGTTCACTAAGATTTTTTCGTAAGAATTCTTGTTCGCTCATTCAAAAATCACTAAATGGATAAAAAAAAAAGTAGGAAAAACTAGTCAGTTCCTGAAAATAACTATACAATTATAATTTGTCAGAGTCTAAATCAATATTTTTGATTTTAATTTATTAATGATTAAGGCAATTTGGAACCAGAAACTACTTCAAAACTGATTATTAATTAAAATTGCATTTCTAATTTCACTAATCTAATAAAGATATAAAGTTGCAGAAAATAAATCATTTACTGGATTAAAAAAAGATCATCTGAAATTTCAAACTCTTTGCTTTTCCGATTTACTAATTATATGCTAATGTGATAAAGAGTCATACTGTATAAAAATCTAATCAATAAAATTAGCTTCATACCAAAATATTCAAACCTAAATAAGTTTTCTTATATTTTTTGATAAATTTATGTAAATCTTTGCTTTGCACACAAATGATAATTATTAAAAAAATTAATTCTCTTTATAAAAAGGGAGTGCAAGCTTAGCTGAAGAATCAATAAGAAATTCATTTCTTATGTGTATTTATTAAAATAAATATCAAAATGTACTTTGAACAAATATTTTCTATCTGATAACGAAATAAATTTACATTTCATGATAGAAAATTCACACACAGAAATTTTCTGGAATGTGTTTTCAAAATATGAAATTAAAATTGTGGTTTTTATCATATTTCTGAATATTTCATGAAATTTATGTTGAATGCTTAAAGATTATAAAATATATATAAACTTTATAATCTAAAAAACTTAAATATCTAAAAATTAATATTCCTTCACTTAATCAAAAATGGGTATACCTTTCCAACTATTATAAATTTAAAAGTCAGAAACAAAATTCACATATTAATATCAATGAGCAATAGACTGATTTTAGTAGTGTACAATATTTGGGCTTATGATATTTAATAATTTGTATGCAAATAAAAGGGATTTGAAGTTATTTCCTTGAAATAAAAGTTAAAAAGTGCTTAGTAATAAGGACACTTTATAACTTTTTGAAATCTACTAGATATAAATATTTCGAAAAGGTCATTCCTTCACATTAAACGTATTTGAAACCTCTCAGTAATTTCCATACCTGAATAAAATATGTTTAATTTATTATTTCTAAGTGTTAATTCACTAGAAGTTTCATTATCTAGATAATAGAAACCTACTTAGCATTTTTCGAGAACACACCATACTTATTTAGGGCTAATGTTGATCATTTTTATTGAATAATTATTTAAATAGAATGTTTAAATATTAACAATTAATAATAAATACAAATTTTGGTAATAAGGAAAAATAACCCATTTATATATGTGCTAAAGGTTTAAATTTTCGAATGTGTGCATGTAAGTCATACATAAGTTGGGTAGAAAAATAATGAAAGATTTAAATAGCAAAATATAGCTTTTATAGTTGAAATGTTCAAAAAGAATACTATCCATTTATATTACCATGCTTTGCATCATTGATAAAACTCTTGGCTTTATTTCGTAACGTGATTTAACGTCTGAAAACATGATGCATTTCAACACACATGTCCACTATTCAATGTGACGTTCAATTGAAGTTTTTGCATTAAAGCAACATCATTTTTCTCATCGAAAAGTATTATTGCATTGGTAACTGCTTGTTTGTTTAGACATTTCTACCATGATATGATTAAAACAATGTGTGAAACAATGTTTCGTTTTACTGACCTTCCTTTTTACTCCGATTTTGCAAGTTGACTATGTGTCACAGATAAATGACACATTGCTCCTCAAACTCCAGATTAGAACAATTATCCAAACTCTTATAAAACCAATTCGAAAAAAAATAATTCTCTAATAACATATTTTGCCATGTATTAATATGCGATACTTTATCAATGTAATCTTCAGCTTTGTTCTCACTTTCCATAAGATTAGAGTAGATTTTTATGTGATATAACACTGTAAAATTAGGATCTTCTGAACAAATCTAGTGACATGATACTCATATTATCACCAGCAGGAACTGTTATCATACCAGGAAATTTTAAAATATAAAAAAGTTTTAATAATTTCGCATAGCATCAATTAGACAAAATAGCTCCTTTCTTTCTTTTCTTATCTGATTCCATGGAAGATTAATCAATACAACCTTTAATTACTGTCTCTTTTACTTGACTACTTAGAGAAATTTATCTGATCCAATATGTATAAAGCAATGCCCTGCATGTATCTCAGTAAAAGCTTAATTGAATGAAAAATACAACCAAACCATATTTCATATTCAGATTTTACATTGGTATGGATGAAATCAACATTTGTATCGTAAACATGAGTCATGCCTAAAATATATTCAAAAAGAATGTTTCTTTCTATATAGCCACTGTATGTATGACGCCAAAAATAAGTAATGAACTCTATTGTATTAAACTATATTTCGTTTTATTTAATTTTTAATAGTAATCGTAACTTGGAAACAACAACATAATACTAAAAATTTCAATGCTCTCAGAACATGCGATGAACGGAACCTGAAAATATATTAATGCACAGAGGATAAGGTCCTTTTCCAAGGGACGATAATGTTAGCTGTATGGAAAACACTATCGGTATGCTATCATGGACCCCAAAAGTCTCCGAAATTTTGAAGCATTGATGAACTTTACCAGTTACTACCAAAGGCATTATTTCACACGGAGGACATTGTGACTACGACAAATTTTATGTGACCCAGGCGATATTAGTGAACACAACTAAACTCTTAGAAACATAATTCCCAAAAAATACTTGAATTCAGAAAACCAATAATCTTGAGCCATATAGAATAGAATATTATACAATGACTCCGCAGTGAAGAAAAAAGTTCAAAAAATTTCTGTAGAAGTTCTCATTATTAAGAAACCATTCATATATATAATTCTTACTTCTGCAGTCTATGCATTTAACTGGACGTATGTTTAATCTCGCGTTTTTATAACTTTTACTTTGATTGATGAAGGAGGCCACAGCTATTGCTATGCACTAGATGTAATTTGAAGAAACTTCAGGTATAAGCTATTATCTGGTTTTTTTATCTACAAAGGAAGGATCCAAATCATTGTGAATAAAATAACGTAGCAAGGAACAAGGATTATTTATTGTTCCCACTTCTTCACCACAAAGACATTCGTCAGAAACCAGTAATATAGCATAATCAAGTAGTTACATGATTATGACATAAGCATTTCTCTCTAAAAGATCAGTTGTTTCTCGTAAACTTCGGTTTTAAAGCATTTTGAAATTTGTTAGCGGTAAAATGCAAAATCTTAATTCTTATATTAATTTTAATTAGTGTTCTTAAATTGGTAAAAATTTCATGTCATAAGAAACAAAGCTTCTATATTTTCTTGCTATAAAATAGTATTATACTTTCTGGAAAATGTACGGAAATAATATATATATATATATATATATATATATATATATATATATAATTATATGTGCACATTGCTTTACGGAATCCTGTAGACACCCTTACAGTAAACAATTTGGTGACCTTGAATAATAAAATATAAGTAATTTCTACATAACTACGTACTATTAATTAAATACAAGGCATTGATAACGAAAATTACATAAAACTTTTTCAATTTTAGTACTTTTGTCCTGACAAATGATCTTATATACTACCTCTCTATTAAAGGAAATTTCAAAAGTGCTCTTAAAACACCACAAATATAATTCTTTGCATTGCTATCAAATTTGACATTAAACCAAAATTAAAATTTATTTTAATTTAATATCAAACTTAAAGTGAGGAATAATTTTGGGTATTTATGTTTGATATTAAATGAAAATTAAAATTATTTTACACCAATATATGTTTGGATTTGTCTCTTTTATATCTTAATAATTATTTCTTTGAAAGATCAATCATTGGAATTTTCAGTTTATGAATATAAATTTTTTTTTATATTGGAATCAAATTGTTGAATTGAAGGTCACAATATTAATCTTTCATTAAAGAAAATTTGTGAATGAATGAAATACTTTTGAAGTGCGTATAAAACTTGGGAACTATAGAAAAAATAATATTACTTGCATGTATATTATTTTTTTTTGGCTTTAAATAAACTATAGTACTAATAATAAATACTTTAGTTTGAAGCAATTTTTTTAACTAAAAATATATATGCGTGACTAAACTAATAACAATACGTGTGATATAAAATGTGATAGAATCATTCCTATTTTTCATTACTTCTTATTAGACTAAAATTTAAATTAGTTTTTGAAAACATACTTCTAAAATCAGTTTCATTAAAAATACTAAAACGTTTGAGAAAAATATTCCTAATACTGATTGCTTTAATAATACAAAGTTGCAAATTTGTATGCATAAATTTTATCAGACATTTACTGTGACGTTTTTTAATATTTAAGTCTATGAACGACCTTTTTCTTTTCAATTCCTGGCAATTTTTAAAAGTTCTTTATGGAATCCTGTATAATTAATGTGCCTAGGAATACATTCTTATCACATTTTCCTTTCTCATATACCATAGAGGCATTTTATTCTGATATTCACTATTTCAAAATCCATTTCCAAATAGAAATTCCAGCCAAAAATTAATTGTATTCATCAATGTCTTTATTTCAATGAAAATATCAAAGTTTGTTTAATAGGAACATCCGCATTGTGAATGAGTCCCAAATGCATTAAACTTATAAAAAACATGTGTTAAATATTTAGTGAAAAATATTTTTATATGTCTGAAAATGTTGATCAAAATAACAACACAATTAAGTTGTAGCATTTAATTTTTTCAAATTTTCAGAGCATTTCTAAAAATATTTGAGTCCGCTAAGGAGAACACTGAACACATAATAGCGGAAATCTATCTTCCTATTTTCCAAATCCATGAAAAGTGTCAATTAAGATTTTCGTCAGCATTTCTCTGTTAAAAAAACCAGAATAGAATTAAATCTAAATTGAATACTGCTGGCTATTAGAGGGATTTTGAAAAAAATATATAAAAATGGTCTGTTTCTACTTAGAAAGGAAGAAGGAATCATTCTTTTATGTAAAGGCTTCTAATCTTACATCAAGGTATGTCTTGAAGAAAATACATGGTTTCAATTAAGAAGAATTTATCAAATTCAATAAATTTTATGGTGGGACTCAATATTAACAACAGTTTAAGAAACTTTTAAGAATACTGATTTTTAATAAAACTAAGAAAATTCAATTCGGAAAAAAATAAGTATTTATTAAAATACGGAAAAAAATAAGTAGAAGGCTTTAAAATAATTGTTTCTGCGAGATCTCTGTAGAGTTGATTCAAGGAGAACTCTGATCAGCATTAATAACTTTTCAAGTGACTGTGTAAACAACAAAGAATTTTTATAAATGGCATATCCTCCGGAAAATGTGCTATTTCTTAACGTTCTCACCCGCATTTCATTAAATATTTATAACAAAAATTAGGTTACGATAAAATCGTGACACCAAGCTAAGAAAAAAACCAATTCTAATGAACGCACAATAGAAATACATCGCCAAAGAGCTGTGTGTTCGGGAAACATTAACCGCATGATTGCATTTGTTTTCTCTTTCAACGACTTGATACATTTTTGAACTGAAGTGAAGCAGAATTACCGATCTTCTGATTAAGCTTATCGTTGATCAACGCATATGTGTGTAAAAGAAAGTTTCCTTGCAACCGAGTTAGTTAATGGTTGAATTTCTAAAGCAGATAGTAATCGATTGCCTCCGGGAATTTTTTGTTATCTGATTTAAGTATATGCAAATCTCTCTAATCATTATATTTGGAGTACTTACAGTTTTGTTTCATCAAATTGTTGACAAGAGATGACATTTTTAGCTTTGAGCGAAAGTTATTCCAAAAATACATTTAAAAGATAAGCTTCCATCGTTTAATTTCCCGATAGATTTTGAAGTTTTCATATAGTAAATTAATCGGCTTAGCGTTAAATATTATTTGCATATACTCTTACAAATACAACTGAATTTCCAATTCATTAAACTATAGTTTTGTTCCTTTACCAAAGCTTTTTACTAAAAATCAGATTTTTTGCTTCCAATTAAAATAAATTTAAGTCATTTATGTTTAAATTAAGGTGTGTATTTCGGAATACATTTTATAAAATATATAATATTAAATTCCAATATATAAACACAATATACTGAATTGAAATATATAATTCCGTATTCATTGTAATTACAAATTAGTTACATTACAGAGACTTACAATACAATAATTTGTTTATTGTATTAACAATTAATTAAACAATTAAATAGATGCTGCATTTCGTTCTTTTAAGTCGTTTTATGAAAGATGTGTGACACTTAAACAGATAAATAACTTTTCGAAGTAAAATTAAGTTGTTGAAGTTGTTGTTTCGAAGTAAAATTAATTTTATTTTTACTAATTTAACACACAAATATTTAAATTAACATGAGAACTGTTGATGTATTTTGTATTAAAAAATTTCCAATTATTTTCATAATTAATAATGAATTGTTTGGAATTACACTACTGGCCATTAAAATTGCTACACCAAGAAGAAATGCAGATAACAAAATGATATTTATTGGACCAATATATTATACTAGAAATAACAAGTGATTAAATTTTCAAAAAATTTGGCTGGATAGATCCTGAGAAATCAGTACCCAGAACAACCACCTCTGGCAGTAATAACAGCAGTTATACGCCTGGGCATTGATTCAAACAGAGATTGGATGCATGTACAGGTACAGATACCCATGCAGCTTCAACACGATGCCACAGTTCATCAACCGTAGTGACTGGCGTTTGGTGACGAGCCGGTCACTCGGCAACCATTGACCAGAGGTTTTCTATTGTTGAAAGATCTGGAGAACGTGCTGGCCGGGGCAACAGCCGAACATATTCCATATCAAGGAAGGTCCGTACAATACCGGCAACATGCGGTCGAGCATTATCCTGCTGAAACGTAGGATTTCGCAGGGCTCGAATAAAGGGTAGAGCCACGGGTCGTAACACACTAGAAATGTAACGTGCACTGCTCAAAGCACAGTCAGCGCGAACAAGAGGTGACCGAGACGTATGTCCAATGGCACCCCATACCATCACGCCAGGTGATGGGCCAGTATGACGGTGATGAATGCACGCTGCCAGTGTGCGTTCACCACGATGCCGCCAAACACGGATGCGACCATCATGATGCTGTACACAGAACCTGGATTCATCTGAAAAGATGACGTCTCACCATTCGTGTGCCCAAGTTCGTCGTTGATCACGCCATTGAAGGCGCTCTTATCTATGACGCAGCGTCAAGGGAAGCCGCAGCCATGGTCTCCGAGCTGAGAGTCCATGCTGCTGCAAACGTCGTCGAACTGTTCATGCAGACACTTGTTGTCTTCCAAACGACCCCGTTTCTTGACTCACGGCTCGTGACGTGGTATCACGATCCATTACTGCCATGTGGATAATATGCCTGTCTTCTCGGCTGCTAGTGATAGGTGGCCGTTGAGATCCCACATGGCGTTCCGTATTACCGTCCTGAACCCATAGATTCCATATTCTGCTAACAGTCATTGGATCTCGACCGACGTGAGCAGCAATACTGCGATAAGATAAACCGCAATCCCGGTACGCTACAATTCGACCTTTATCAAAGTCAGAAACGTGCTGGTACGCATTTCTCCTTCTTACACGAGGCATCACAACAACTTTTTACCATTCAACAACGTTCAAATGCAATTTGTGTATGAGGAACCGGCTGAACAATTTCCTCATTTAAACAAAATGTAGGTGTCACTACTGGCGCCTGCTTTGTCTGAATGCGCTGAAAAGCTAATCATTTGCATATCACAGCACCTTCTTCCTTTCATATAAATTTCACGTCTGTAGCATGTCGCCTTCTTGGTGTAGCAATTTTAATGTCCAGTAGTGTACATTCATTGCCAAAAATTATATAAGTACATCAATATGTTTTACTGTCAATATTATAATCAATGGTCTATTAGATTTTAAATGAATCATTTTATGTATAAAATATATCATATATGATGTTTACTAAAATTAATTTACTTTTTGAGTTTCTTCCCGTGTTTTCCACGATTCTTAATTTTCAAGTATAATTTAATTTATTCATCTTTAATTGCTACTGTAATTGTTCCGTTAGACAACATTTCATTTACTATTTAACTAATAATTATTAAAATGAATTTATAAATAAATCGTCAATAATTTTTTGCAGCTTATTTTATTTAAGTAATGTAATTTTTATTAATTCCCTTTTTACGGAATACCATTTTGCTCGGTAATTATTCTTAGGTAATTAATGAAAAATTAACCAATGAAACTTTTTCGAATAATATATTCATTTCAAAATATTAAAAAACTGATATAATCTTCAGCTATATTTTATAGTTTTCTTATGTAGTTTCTTAAGTGGCACTTAAAAAACTACATAAGTAGATAAGAAAAAAAACACATTTAATTTTTATATCTTCCATAGATTCTTTTGTCCAAATAGCATATAATTTTCGCATATAATTAATGTGAGTTTGAAGTGATTTGTGTAAAGCTATTACTCTACATATGTAAGTGAATGATTATTCTACAGCAATTCTCATCAAGATTGAACATAAATTTCATGCCAGGAGCTAAAAGTTCAAACGGTTTTCATTAACAAAATATTTGGATTGTCTTGGTATTATTTAAGGAAAAAATGTTGTTACTGAATACACATGTAAAAAAATATCGATATACATTAATACATACACATGCATTTATATAAAATATAAATGCATAAAATATAAATTACATGAATATGTAGAGCGAGAGAAAGTATTGTTAATGCAAAATTTTAATTTTAAATTAGAAATCTCACATATATGGAATTGTCACTTCTAAAATTTGCAAAACTAGTAACAATTGTTATTTTACTTTTACGTGTTGACTAGTAAGTACTCTTGATTTGATTTCATTATTAAAAATATTAACTTAATTCACATTTTTATTTCCTTCAATTTTATTTTGCAATTTTACTGCACAGCGAAACCTAAACATTTAAGTTCAAGAAAGATTCTTAGAGCAGTAGGATAAAAAGTATATAATTCACCGCTTTATTTTACATATACAGTACCAGCAATGAATAAATATTAAAAAAAGGGAACAAGAATATTACATAAAAGTATCCCAGCTTAAGCACTTTTCAGATAGAGATATCAATATTTATTTGCGTTTGAAATTATTACCATCTAGTTGTAAATTTAAAGATAATATATTCCAATCAAAAGTAAATAAGCTTGAATAATATTCCTGGTATCAGACATAATCAAATATTTCCTTCTCTACAAATTGCTCATGCCAAATATTCAAAAGAAATAAGCAAGAAAAGGTGATTTAAATGTTCTTAAATAAATTGTATGTATTTATTAATTTAAAATAAGTTTATTACAAATAAAATTTACTGAAAAGTTTTTATTCATTTATATTTTTACTTTATTGATCACTTTAAAGTAAAATTAAGAAATCTTTCAAAAGGTTAGAACAATTTCTTATAATTTATGGCAATATTTAGAAGAGAGAATGACCTGATGTGTCAACTTTATTGTAAAATTATGAAAATGATTAAATGAGAAACTTAGAGAGAGTTTTCATTATGGTTTATCCTTTGAAGGTAAAAAAAAAGTTGGAAAGTTCTTAACATGAGCAGCTTATGAACTGTTATAGACGCAAGTACTGAAGACACTGTAAACAGAAAAAAACATTTATTGAAACTTTGTGAAAATAAAATTCATGAGATGTTCGTATTAATTTTGAAACTGAGAGTAAAATTGAAACTGAGATGGTAAATGGAAACTAGAATTATGTTAGAAAGGATTCTATCTACATTTCTTAAGAATTTAAGTGCGTAAAAATAAACTTGAATATATAGAAATTCTAATTTTAATGGGTTTAAATAATCATGAATCATTATTCAGAGTAATTACTTAGTTTAATTTTAAACGTTAAAGTGATAAATTAAGATGGATATTGTGTGTCTGTGTAAACTGACTGGCACTCTAAAAAACAAATTGAAAAATCAAAAAGTGCACCATTCTTACATTTTAACTGAAAAGTCAGTTGTCCCTCGTTTTCAAAATTATTTCACCAGCAGCTACAAAAGTGTCGCCTTCAAAATTTCAGACAACATCGAAGTGTTGATAAATATGACTTTTAAATCAGGTTTCAGTTTTTGAAGCATGATCAAAATGTTTTTCCTTTCAGTAGATTTCTATAAGTAAAATATGGCAAAATAATTAATAGCTTATAATCGCAAAACTTTGTCAAATTTAAATCTTTCAATAAACTAGAATTTAAAGCCCTAAATGAATCCAAATTGTCTTTAGGATACTATTAAGTATAATTTAGAAGAGAAATTATTTACAGACAATAGATAAGAATTTATAAATTAAAATAAAATTGTATGATATTTGTAAAATAATAGCATTTTATTAACATTTACAAAATAATGTTTAATTACACATTATTTAATTTAGTAAGTAAATTTAATAAGTAAACTTTTTTATTATAATATGAATTTTTATATTTAACTTTAATTCAAAATTAATAGTTAAACTATAATTAATTAATTCTAGAGTTAAAAGAATAATTATTACAAAAACAAGTTTTCTCTTACTTTCAAACTAACTTATTTAAGAACAATACTTTTATTGGTATTATTGTTTCAAAACAATGGAAATCTTAATTAAATTGTATAGCCAACTAAATACAATAGATAATTTAATAAATAATTAATTAAGTTAAGAGTAATTTGTAAGTAACTCGTACTTTTATACAAGTGAGACAAAAACCCACAACATTTTCATGAAGCCTTGTTACAAAATAATTTTATGTTTATAGCTTTTGTAAATAGTTTGGCGCAGCTTGTCCTTTTTGGACGTTGTGCCATAAAACCCAACTAACCAACTTTGGAAATAGTTTTCATTAATATTGTGTAATACATAGAATATTAATCGGAGAATTTCGTATGATATATTGGCTAGATCGTATATATTAATTTTTTGTATTACATAAACGTGTGTCATTTATTAATTTGTTGTTTTTACTTACCTAAAAACACTTAACTAGCATAAAACTGGTAACTTAAACGGTGCTAAGCATAAAAATTTGAATTAATTTTTTGCGAGAGTTAAAGGGTTCACTCTAATTTTATCAAAACTTTGATAACTTTCATTGTATTGTGCTCTAAATGATGGTTTAGCCATCCAAAAATGCTTAATATTATCCAAGCACACGTTTTTAAATTAAGTGTAACCTTTACTTCATACCCAACAAGTAAACAGGCACATCAATTTACATCTTCACCCACCACAAAATGAGGGGAAAGTGATTTCAAATAAGTTTAGGACAAATATCTAAACTTTGTGTTGAAAAAAGATGTCATTTTGATAATTTCTTATATTTTAAAAGTACAAAAAAAGTATCAAAACTCAAATAATTTTTATCTACGTCATATACTATTTTATTATATTTATTTTTGACTGTGTCCACATACTCCGTGAAGCAATAATCCTGTGATCACATGTGTGTCATAGAAAACTTTGCTAATCTAAGCACATATGACAGTAGAAAGACTGTGATGGTCTCATGTTTAATGAAAAATTACTTTGTGATGGCCCCTTGAGAGTATGTCCGAAAATGTTGCTTGCTTGCCATCATTATGAGTATCTATTCGAAGAGACCAATGATAGTAATATGAGTAGCAAATGCCCCGATGCTGGAAGCTTAAAAATGGTTAACATCACTAGAAATCCAACTATTTAAAATAAGTTAGATGTCAAACAGTGGCTCAGTTGGTCATCAAACACAATATGTGTCAACGAAGAAATGTTTCTAAGAACATTAGTCAGTGGTGTTTGTCAACATCTATCGCCAATTTTGTTTTCCGAAAAGAGGCAGCTTTAAAAATTTTTTGTCACTTACGATGTCCACCATTACAGGTCTTGCTGCTTGTTTCACCAACATTTATCCATCTGGCCTATATATTCCCAGACTGCCGATGAATAGCAAATGCAGTGCAATTTCTGAAATACTCATTTTGGTTCTTTAAGCCATTATGATCTACTGTTTGTCGAAGCCAATAATCATTCCCATGAAGAGCACATGCAATCACAGAATTTATGCATCTTATTCTTTGGAATAAATTATACATCATTCCCACTGGATCTTCTGTCTCATATAGCATCTAGATGGACTCAATACCACACAAGGCAGGTGGTTATGTGTTTTGACTTTTAACCAAAATTAGAATTATACTATTATAAAGAAATTTATAGAGCTTATAATATTGCTGTGATAGTTGTGAAACACATTCAGGGATGTAATGAAAATGTCCATTTCGTGATGAGTAAATATTTAAATTTTATTAGAATTAACAGGTATTAAAATTAACAAGTATAAACCTATTAATTCTAATATTATAAAATAAGCATTTTTAGAGCATTTTCTCTAATTCCATGTACACAATGAAAATTTTTCTTATCTTTGATTAAATTATAATTGAATTCTTCCAACATAAATCAAGCATATAGTTCCAAAGAATACAAAATTTCATTTAAATTTTTATTTTTAATTTAATTGTATTAAACGGTACGCGTATTTCTCAATTAAATGGACAAGATATTAAATATAACCAAGCAAAATGCAAATGAACAAAAATAACGTCATCCATTTTCATCTTTGAAAGCTTTCATTGAACAATTAGAGCTAATAAGGTAAGTTTTCAAAACAAAGACAACTTTAGGACAACCATTGAAACACTATTTCAGTGTTCTAATTAAAATGTAAATTTTGTCCATAATACATACATTGTGTCGAAATTCGGAAATCATTGCCGTGATGAAAGCAAAATGATATTTCTCCTTTATTCATAAAATTCTTCCGTTCTTACTACATTTGAAAACATCTATTTTGCATTGCATGTGCATATGCCTACAGAGCAGAATTTTATGAGTTATTATAATATTCAATGAACATATTGCTACATTCAATAAAATTAAGGATTTCTGGTAGTTTGTGCAATACCATAATATCAGTTATAGTTTGAGAGAAAGCTGCTCATAAACTTAGATTTAAAATGTTTACATTTTTTCGAAATGTCTTCATAAATTTTTTAACATATGTATTTAATTAAATAAACATCATTATCTTATGGAATTTTTTAGAATTTTTGATAAGAAAAAAACACTGTTTTCGGTGTTTGTCTTATCTTCTCATTCAAATAATACATGCTAATATTATATTGAGATTGTTTTCATTGTCGTCTTAAAAATTATACTTTGTATAGAAGATTTTATTTAGTGTTGTATCAGCCTATTAAGAGTTCTTATTTAAGCCCATCGTTAAAAATCACTGTTTTTTAAATGTTTCAAGCTCTTGTTTTGAATTTGAAGTACTACATTATATTTTTTCTGATGCTTTATTTTAAACTATAAACTTTTCCAAGTCTTCACAAGAATGGAGTTTTTGTTTATATTACTTTATAACAAAAGTCAAATCAAGCGGTCTTACAACTTGTAACAGAAAACCAGACAAATTAAGTTTGTTTTCCATTAAAACTCTTCGGATCTGTAAACTGCTATTTGTGTTTCATATTTCAACATGACATTCGTTAATATTTTAAAGATGCTTGGCATATAAGCAGTCTGGGTATCTTTCTTTTTTTTACGCTTTCGACAATTCTCAGCAAGAAATACTCTCTATTGTGATTCAAGTAAATTTCGCTCTTGTTTCCTTTAATTATGGTTATTATAGTACTTGAAGATTTTAAAATTTCAAATGCTAAAGCAGACATAATTTTTTTACTTTGAAATTATTCAAAAGAAACTTTCAGCTACATTTATCTGTCATCTTCAATATAAAGAATTATAAAAGAAAGGAAAATGAAATATTTTTAAATAATTGTAATATGCTGCCTGAGCAATAAAATCATAATAGATATATATCTACAACATCCTATCTTTACAAAAATACTTACTCTTGAGAAAACTTTTAATTGCACAGTACTTCCACTTCCTTATAAAACTAAATGTTGGTAAGAAAAGTCACTTAATGATGGCAAATTCCAAAAAAAAAAAAAATTAATGCATGATATAAAGAACTATTTAAATATTATTTTAAGTTCAAATTATTACTTTCTACAAATTAACACCTAGATGTAATAAAATAAAATTTTAACTATATTTAGCTGATTATAAAAAATATAGGTTTGCTCCACAAAACCATGAATCTTTAAATTGAACAAAAATGAATTTTCATATCAAATCCCTAAAAATTAGAGTCAAGGTTATGGCAAACACTTTTATTTTCTGCTCAATAACTCGAAGGTTTGATTTCCACCAAGAGCTTTGATGTTTATAATAGTTCCAAATCCATTTTACGTTGTAGCTCTCGATAAAATTAACTCTGGTGTGCTTACAAATAATTCAAACCAAACTATACAATATAACGAAAATTTTCAAGACTTTACTTTGAAAAATTGAATCATTAAACATTTATTCTAATTTGATATAACTGAAAATGGTAGTGTCAGATAACAAATAAAAAATGGTTCTAAAAATATGTATATGAACAGTAACCTAAATCGAAAATAATTCGAGTTCTTAAATTAAATTTGAATGTAAGGATATTGAAGATTATTAGACGAGTTCAAGAGATATATGAGACCATGTATTGCAAGTTTTATTAACTGTAAAACAATTGAAATATTACTCATGAAGAACAGGAAATATTCATGATCCTGTTTTTTATGGACAAAAATTCAGCTCAACGTTCGTCAAAAGAATTTTGAATTGTATACACAGAGTAGTTCGTAAGATTTATAAATAATATATAAAATTAGTTTCAATATATACAATTAAAAGGGAAATTAAAACTAGAATAATATTTACAATTGCAATAAATATATTTCAATAACTAGTTATTTTGGTATAAAATATAAAAATATCTTGTACAAGTCTTGTGTTTTACTATGTCAAATAAATTTGACGGGAAAAGCCTTAATAATTTATTGACAAGTAAAACTCAAACACGATTTATTTTTCTGCTATCGTCTGCCTGTTTTGCTACTTTTTTTTACCAGAATCACTTCTATAAATTTAGCTAATCATTATATTTTACGTCAATTTGATCCATGGTCAAATCATGAAGTCATCATTTGAGGTGATACCCTTCTCTCCAAACTCTCATATCATATTTACGCAGAGGAATTTGAGCTCACAAAGCTTAATTAATTAGATCTAAATTTGCCAATCATTGGAGAGGCAAGTACAAAAAATCCAAAAATTTTTCCCATCTTAATTAAGCTGTTACAATTTTAATAATTGTTTATTATAATCAGTTTCTTAAAAAAATAGAATAATTAATTTTTAAAACACAAAAAAACAGGTTTCAAATGTAAGGAATAATAAATATAACATTAAAAAAGATTGAGCTAAATAAGTCACACAAAAGAAATTTAAATACATTTTTACACTTTTCTATATTTCTATCTAAATGTTGCTACTGAATAAGATACATTCTTCTATTTGCGGTGTTCAGTTCTTTAGAGATCACATGAAAAATAGTATGCAATGATAAATGAAGAATATAGTTTAAAGTCTGCATATAAATTATGGAGGATATATTCTTATAAGTACATAAGAGTAGATTAAATGTAAGACTAAGAAGAGTGTTGAATGTTAATTCAGAGACGTAGATCTAATCATTCACTCGTGGTTGAAAATTGCATTTTTAACTCGGAATAAGTGATTATATCTGCATCTATCATTCTATTTACCTTGGTGTTTTAGTGGAGTATCGAAGATAAAGTATCTTCTCTCATGGATTCTGTTAGGTCAAAATTCTCTCTGAATGAATTGATGATCAGTTTAATCTCAGAATAAAATCTTTCCTAATTTGAATACCGTGATCTAATGGAAATAGACTAAAAAGATCTCAACCGTGTTTTAAACTATAAAAACACTGCAATGTAAATAAATTTCAAAATATGATGAAGAATTTATCTTTTTTATAGATGCAATCAATGAAATTATTTCTTTTTCAATTTCAATAATTTTAAATAAAAAAATCCACTTTAATAATATTTTAACTTATTTTAGAATAAAACTTCAGTGAAAGGAAAATGTTAATTCAATAATCTTAAATTTTATTTCATTTTATTCTAGTTATTTACTCAGATTTTGATTAAATTTCAACATAAAAACTTAAAAGCGTACATCTTCAAGTTGTGAAAGTTCGAAATGTGGTTTAATCAATTGCTTTCATTGGAAGATAGAATCAATCTTTTATAACACACGCAAGCCAACATACTAAATAAAATTATTTTATCCCACATAAGAGATTAACAGGGATCTTCTATTCACAATAAATACAAAGAAAAAGATTCTTCCTTCTCTTTTGATACTTAAAGTAAAAATTACACACACATACTCTCTCTCTTTCTCTTTAACAAGAAGAAGCACTTTCTTGAAAAAGTTTGAAACACAATCTTATTTTGGTAAAAAGAAAATTTGCTTGCAGAATGTAATGAAATGATGGCAATTAAGAAACACAAAACATGGAGAGATAATTCGTTTTCATCATATGAAATTCTGTTGCTCCGCATGTGCGTGTTACAGTCATATTTTAAATCACTTTCACTATTAGTATTGAATTTAGAGTTTTAAAAATTAAGTTTGACGTAATCCCAATATATTTATGTCATATTTTCTATTTAATATAAATTAATGAATTCAGTCACACAAACAATTTGATATTATGCACTTTTTTGAGTTATTAAATTTCAAATCTCCAAAAAAAAAGTAACTATCACATTTTTCAGATATAACACGCGAAATTAATAAACATTATACCTAATACTAATCAAAAAAGATTTAAATTATGAAAAATGTCATACCGTTTGTAATTTTTCCTTTATTTTGAACATTGTGTAAAAATTTATGAAATAATTTGGTAAAAAATATTTGTATTTTCCTTCATAGTAAGTATTATGTGAATTTACCGACATTCGTTATAACTGCCCTCATTTTTCATACTTCATTAAGTCATATTGATCGAGGATAGTGTTTTATATAGTGTTCATTATTCATAATGAATCTTTAATCCATTTCCTTTATTCTTTAAGATTTTTACTACTTTTATAATTATGCCAGAAAAACTATGAAATATTAATAAATGAACAATTAAAGGGTATTAAAATGCATAAAACTGTAGTAAAAATCTAATAATTGAATGATAAATAGATGGCACAACGATGAACACAGTTTTCGAATTACAAAATAATCTGAATAAGAAAGGAAACAGTGCTCAAATTACATTTGCACAATTAATCTACAAAATCTGATAATTAATATTTTAACATGAAAAATTTTGTTTAAACATATCTGAAACCTGAAGTTCACTCTATATAACTTTTTTAGTAAATTGCTTTTAAGAATAGGTTTCAAATTTTACAAGATTTGAAAAAGTATAAAACAACTTTTTGCTTGTGCAATAAAAAAGAATTGCTTTTATTTGTAAGAGTTTTATTGACTATTTTATAATCAGTATCATTTCTTTACGTATACTTCAAGTATATAAAATCTAGCCTCTGTTTTCAGAATATTAAAATGCATTAATTTTCAGAATAAAATACATCTATATCAACTTGAAAAATAATTAACTGAAAATTTTACAATTATTTCTAAAATTAAATACTTGCTCAAAAAATTGCGTATAGAAATAGAGCAAATCAACAATCTTTTTGAATTCTCAATGAAATGAACTTTTGTGAAAGTAAATTCTAATCCTGCTTGAAAAAGAGTATCCTTTTTTTTGTAGGGATGCCGAGTAGTTTATCTGCACTACGATATGGAAATACGGCCCATAATCTGTTCCTTCCAGGAAATAAGAAATTCGTAACAATTAAGCATTATTTAATTGTAATTTGAAGCGGATTTTTCTGCTGCAGGCAACATTTAATTGCAAAACTGAAACTGTATAATTTAAAGTCTTTTTATTAATTGGTAGTTATTTTTATCTTTTTTATGTTTGGAAAAAATTTAAACTTTGTGATTATTCTTCATCTTATACAATTTCCTACTATTTTACTTATGACGTAAAACCGTAGTTTGCGTAGTTCTAACAGATATATACATATTTAATGTGTATACATACACATGAACCTAACCTATCCTTAAATAAAGAGAAATAGTTTATTGTTAATAAAACGCTCCTATCTTGAGTAAATCAAGGGAAAAGTTTAAAATCTGCAAATTTTTTTTAGACTGATTGCTTTGCATATTATTTAAAGTTATATAATACAACGTTGTTTATTGCTTCATAATTTTGAAAAAAGGAGGTATATCAGAAACAAAAAAATGATCAGTTTAAAAAAAAACACCCAACATGATTTGCTTAATAGGAAAACAAAATTTTATACAAGAATATAAAATTTATAATTTTGATAACAGATGCTCTACAGTCGTAATCGCCCTATCAAGAGTATTATATATATATATATATATATATATATATATATACATATATATATATATATATATATATATATATATATATATATATAATTGAAAGGAGTAATCAATCTTTGAATGACAGAAACATTCTTTTGTTTACTATATCATTCTTAAAATCTTGTTTTTGTTACCAGTTTACAGATCTACTTGTTAATTGCATTTAAAATTAGTTTTGAAACATGTATATAAATTTTATGTGACTTTTCTCTAATAAATAATCGATTCTTTCTTTTTTTATTTCAAATTCATTGGTAAACATTTATAACAACTGTTCAATAAATGTCTACCAAACACATGGAACTTACGGAGCCCATGAAGGCTTTGAACGTATGTAATAATTTAAATTATCAATGAATATTTTATCGAAAACAAGAATTTTTACCGGTTTCTAAAGAAATTACAATATGAAAAGGCATTGCCTATGCCTCAAAAACTGTGTTGTAAAGGAAAAAGCTAAGTTTTAAATAGTTCCATCATCTGAATAAAGTTTTCAAAAAGAATAACACCTTACAGTGAAAAAAACCCTTCCCATAGTACATAGTAAATACACTGCTGAACAACAAAAAATTGCTCCATTAGTGAACAATGCAAGTAAATGAAATTTATTAAACAAATGTAGTTTACTGGAAATAACAGATGAATTTTCAAAAAATTTGGAAGCATAGATTCTGAGAAATGAAAACCCAGAACAAATCCTTTTGGCAATAATAACAAACTTATAATGAGACAAACACTAAATGACATGTAAAAGTACCCTGACCATGCAGTACATTGACCATGCTGATAGCAAGTTGCTTGGCAATCATTGATCAAATGTTTTCTATAAATAAAAGTTTAGAGATCGTGCTGGCGAACATACAACAATCAAACATTATAAAGGATTGTCTAAACAATGAACATGCATTATCCTGTTGAAATGCAATATTTTGTTGGGCTTTAATTCATTGGAAATGTAATGATCACTATTGAAAATACCGACAATGCGATTAATGTGACCGAGACATGTATCCAGTGGTTAACCGTATCACATCATTGTAGGTGAATGACTATATTCACTTGCAATCAAAAAATCTGTAATACACACTGGCAATATGTGTTCTCCACCTCACAATAGTCTTCAATGTCTGAAAGCTTCAGTTTGGGCAAATTTGATGAGAATGGTCTAACACATGCTTGATATGTAACTATGGATTCTAAGACAATAATTTGAAAAATATTCAAAATAACTGTGGTTATGGTCACTAAACTTCTCCTAAGATGAGCACCAAGGATTTTATTTCATTGAAAATCTTCCATCATATGTTATAACCAATAACAATCACATTTTAATACTGAATTATAAAATCTGATTTGTCATAAAAATTTCCAATAAATAATTTCGACGTGATATCCATTCGTCAACATCCTTCCCAGTAATACCATTATAATGAGAACTATACTTTACCATATGGATAACAGCTAATTTATCAATCTAATATTTCGAAATATCTAAACCTTAGAGGAACAGTACAATCATAAATTAAGACGCAAAGTTTATAGATAATTGCAGTAATTAAATTTTTTCCAATATAAAATTAACTCTATTTTTCAATTTAATAAAAAACATGTTTTTAGAACAAAGACTACATTTATAATAAAACAAAGATTTCATACATTTGTGCTTTAACCAAAGTACAGTAAATAATATATGATATTAACCATACCAAAAAAAAAATCGATAGTTATTAACTTTTTCTTGGATAAATCTTTTCAAAATAACGTGTCTTTTTATTTCGTCGCTATTAGGAAACATATTATTATTCTTCCATTTATTAATTCCTAAAAAATTAATGCTATAAAGGTATTGTGAGACATTTTATTACCTTAATACTATTTCAGCTATACTTTTAGCGATTAAAGAATTTATAATTACTAAAATAATGTTAAATAATTAATTGTATACATATATATATAAGCAAATTGTTATTATTCCAGAAGAATTAAAATATTGAACATTCTTGATTAACCAATATCCCTTGATTAATTCAGTAAAATAGGAAATTAAAATGCCTTTCATATCAAATAAGAAATAAATATGATGCTTACAAGCAATAATGGTTCGTTTAAAAAAAGTGCCCATTTTCAAATACGATATATATATTCCTTATAAAAGCATAATTTCTTAAAATATAAGCCAAGTTAAGTTTTCTAAGCAATTAAGGGAAGGCTTTAGCAACTTAATTTAGTACTGTAGAGTTCTAAGAAGAGGCAAGTGAAGTTTCAAGAGAATCCAACTAAAGGATTAAAAGAGGGATTTTTTAGGCAGAGTCAACACAGGTAAAGAGGTTTGGAAATAATTAATCTAGTTAATTAACCTAAAGTGGCTAAGATGAAAATTTTTGAATTAATTCAATAAAGAGTTAAGTATGCATTAGAGACGCATCCCTACTTTTAATGTTAGATACTAAAAGATATTTTTCTTGAATTTTCCTACGCCTTTATGTTAGATAAAAGTATCAGTTTGCTCATTATAGATAATCTCCTCATACTATCTTTTTCATTTTTTAGTAAGAATTACAAGCAAAGTAACTTTCTAAAATAAATCTAATTTCTAAGCTTTCTTTAGATGTCTTTTATTGAAACTCAATTTTTCTAATTACATAATTAAGAGAATTTTTTATCAAAGTCATTTTTCTATTGTTTTAATTTATTGTATAATATTGTTTTTGCTTGCTGAACTATAATATGCAAAGTTAAATCTTGTAATAAAAGTTTATGGTTAAATTGGTATCTATTTATACCGCACAATAAGAACACATCAATGATATCAATAATTCCATGAAGAACAACTTAAAATATAATTGCAGACAGAAATAATACATTTAATCTTAGTAAGTTACCAATCTAAAATTATCCATATCTGTTCCAATTTTTACTACATGCTGTGAGAATTGCATTTGACCATAATTAGTCAATGTCTATTGAATTAATGAGCACAACAATCTTTGTTGGTCTTCATCACAAGAGTATTTCAATAACAGCTAGTCTTTAGCTGTCATAGAATTGTTCTTAATACATTACTCTGCCTTAAATGCGACATTAAATCATTGAACACAAAATCTATGTACAACAAACGAAAAACTATTGAGATAAGATACATTATGCTGTTGATAACTGACTATGAATATACTGTAACATAATAAGTATTGTATTAAACACAATAAGTCTAGATGATAGTCTAAAATACAAGTATGCTTGTGATTTTTCCACCAATACCCTTATTGGTTACTCTTATTTACCAGAGAAAGGCAATCAGAGTAGGCATTGTCCTTTAAAAAAGGCGCAACATCATCACTTCAAGAATCATCTGGATAACATCGTCTGAAAATTTTCGTGAATGCTATGGCGGAGTATACGTACGAAGAATAGGCTGATATGCAACTCCTTTACTGGGAAGCAAAAGGGGATGGACGCGAAGCACGAAGATTGTATGAACAGCAGCTTCCAATTCATTCTATCTTTTCCAGTGCTGATTGGCGATTGCAAGAAAGCTGCTCCTTTCCCATCTCAAACATCAACGCAGGAACGCGAAATGCGCGAACGCCAGATATGGAAGCTTTGACTAGATTTGAATTAGCTTCTTCCACAAGTACACGAGCTGTGGCTTAAGTAATGGGTTAACCCTTACCTCATGTCAAAAGTGTAGTCTTTGTAGACAGATGATTATCCCTGCAGGGCAGACTTTGTGTAATGAATGCTGGGGGTGTAGAATAACAATCCACTATTTCCTGCATTAGTATTATTTAGTGATGAGGCAACATTCAGCAGAGAAGGCATTTTCAACAAGCTCATTCAACACATTTGGTCTAACTATAATCCCCACTGTAAAACCCTCGTAGACACCAGCAGAAACTTTCCATGAACATCTGGGCAGACATCCTTGGTGATTACCTGGTAGGCCATTACATCATGTCAGACAGTTTGACCGCCGCAACATACCGTATTTTCGTGGAAAAAGAACTTCCCAGTTTATTGCAGGCTGTTAAATTTTCCATCCAGAGAAACATGGAGCTTATGCACTATGGAGCACATTTTTCCATCATGGTCCGTTACTTTTTGAATGCCACATATCCTGCACAATGGATTGGACATAGCGAGCCAGTGGGTTAGCTTCCTTGATCACCCTAGCTCAACCCACTGGATTTTTTCTTCTGGGGGCACTTGAAATCTTAAGTGTCGCCTGTGGACTCAGCTGAAGATCTTGTGGCTAAGAATTGACAAAATTAACACGACACCTGGAATCTTCAAGAGGATCCGCCAGTCGTTCTTTCCCCAGTGTCAAATGTGCAACGAAGTACATGGTCGGTATTTAATAAATATGATTGCGAAACTCTTTTAGTATTATTCATTCGCTTACCCAACACTGTAGTAAGATCGGGTGAGAATTCCTTTTTTCTGGCTCTCAGAGTGGAATAAAGCCTTGTGTTCCTATGCAATTATTGCTTGTCTGGATGGGTACTAACACACCTCTTAATTTGTAAAACAATTTAGAATCACCCTGTATAATGTGTATTGTATAACTTAACCTGTACAAATATTTATGTAGAATTATTTACGACCAACTTGTAACAATTTTCACTATCAACATGCTTCTTTGAACTTTGCTATAAGTTACCAGAGTGAATCATTTATCATTATAATTTTAAAAATCGTTATGAGCTTACTGTTGTCTGAACAAGTTTTATTTACGCACTTTAACTGAATTGAATATCTATACGTAAGCTTTACTTGCGTTGATAGTTCTTTCCGACTGACAATCCTACCATTAAAATTACCCATAATTATTTATCATAATGTAGATAGATGAATAGTAGAGTCCCAACAATTTTGTTTTTATTATAACTATTTTGGTACTTGTTGTTTTCAAGAATTATTATAGCGTATAAAAGTTATTATATATTACGATGGAGGTTTTTCTGTTTATTATTAAGCCGCAACTAATTTTATAATTTTCTTCAGTTAAAATTTTGTTTTTAGTCCTGAACATTTTTCATGTGATCTAATACGAGTGTGTATTATTAGGTGTAAATAAATTAAGAGCTTCAATAGGCTTCAGTGGTAGGTGATCAGTAAATAATTTGTGAAATATTAAACTATTAATAAAAAGAATGAATAAAATTATAATGTCAGTTAAATTGTAATCATTCCCATAAAAATATAACTTTTCTTATGAATTGTTTATATATTTTCAAATAATATTTATACTTAAATTTTTTTCTATATGGAAAATATTCTGCGAAAGTAGAAAGTAACTAGTTCATTATTTTAGATGTTAGCTTTTATTGTATAGTTAATTTAAATGATATTTTTATATGTTTTATTGTTATACATTCTTAATTTTTTTTCTTTGTAATTACTACTATCATTGAAAATGACCATCTCTCTTTGATATTTCCTTCTATTTATTTGAAGGGGGTATGTAATATTCAATTTCAGTCAAAATAAGAGAAGAATATTTGTTGAATACAACCTCTTTAATACATTACTAAACTTGCCAATACTCCCTCATTTTACTGGTACACTAAAGTCATATACTGGCTTAAAAACACAAGTGAGGATGAATTCCTAGGACCTTTTTTGTACTTAAAGCAATCATCTAGCATATATATATATAAAGCACATAAAAAAAGCGAACAGAAGACTTCTGAATAAGATGAGGTTCATATTTATTAAAAAGATGGATAGTTTGAACTGATCTTTAAATAATATTTTTTAAAAATTACATATATGTAGATGGATATTTCATGCATTAAAAGACATTTTTTTATTTTTTGTACGTTTCCATGTATTTTTCATACCAGGAAAAAAGGTATGGAAATAGTAAAGGAATTTATAGAGTTACCTTTTAAAAATAAAAATGGGAAAGATTTCTGGCGATTAACAATACATTTTTTGTCAGCTAGTAAGGAATGAAATTGTCTGTTATAAAATTTTCTATATTTGTTCAATGAATGAACACCGTTGAATGTATTGAACGTACGTTATGTTTATTTAAGCAGTTATTACTTTTAACTATAGATAAAGTTATTTTGACAAGAAATTAATACTTTTTGTAAAAACAAACTAATAAATATTTAAATATTTTGAAATAATTTTCGTAAGTTGTCAACAAAGAAAAGAATAGACAGAAAAAGAGTCAAAGAGAAAAAAGAATTTTTTCTTTAAGGTGAAATAATTTATTATTTCTAGAGTTTTTCTTACACAATACTACAAATTGTCTTGGCTAATATTTATTTAAAATTCCTTTTGCACAAAATAAATAAACGTCACTAAATCAATGCAAAAAAAAAAAAAAAAAAAAAAAACAATGCCATATTTAAGAATCAGATATCATTGCTATTTCGCATTCAATTCTAGTCGATTCTAGATTGTGGCAATGTAGGCAGAGATAATTTGTATGGCTATTCTTATAATTCTCACATCAACCACCCTTGTTACTAATGGGTGACATATAAAAGCATTGTTAGGGATATGTGTTTCATTCTTCAAAGGCAGATAACATGACGGGAAAAAGTGACAGCCCAACCTCATTTTCATCTTGCCAGGTCAACACTTTTTTTCGTCATGGCCCGACGCGAAATTCGAAGGATTTGTCTTCCACTTTCACCAAAATAATTCGCAAACGATTCTTGTGCTTCGAAATTCGTGACTCCGATCGTATGGTCACCTAACATTACGTCAGCAATTGTTTCCGGAAGTGACGAAACCAATTTGAACTCGATTATTCTTTCTCTGTTAGCTTAGATGTTTTCAGGGTGGCGAATTTTTTATTACTTTTTGGTGGCATGGAGCGATTAGAATTATTTTAGAGGGATAATTATCTTACTTTTATTTTCATTTTGTTTTACAATTCTCTTAAAAACAAAACTTTTAAGAAAATTATCACTTTTGCATTGCGATAAGAATATGCATATAGAATAAAAAAAAAAACATTTATATACAAAAGAACCAATTACTTTTTATTTCCATGAATAAAATGTGAAAAAAGATTTTAATTATTTCATTTTTATAGAGATAGAACTTTTTCCCGTCCCATGACAAGAAATGATGATTATTGTTAAAAACTGGCATTTAACAGGTTAAAAGATAATATACCCTCATAAAAAAGGAATGAATGTTAATTGAAATCAAAGATGGAAATATGATTATATTTACAAATGTTTCGTACTATACTAAATGCGAAAAGCTGTAGTACTGTGATAATGTAATTTAGAAACCATAGAACACAGTGATAAAAAAACATAAAATTAAATAAAACATTTCTTTCTTAAATATCTTGTTTTTCCATTTCGTTTTTCAAAGAGACAAGAAAAGGTTTGTTTCAAATGAACATTAATGTCCTTTACACAAGAGAAAATTAATGCACAATTTTATGTGTTAGCCAATAAAATATTTAAATATAAATCCATCCTTTCTGATTTTAGGTATGAAAAACATTTTATCGTTTTCTGCGCTTTATACAGAGATATCCTAAATCTGCTGATGGTAACTAACAATTTACTAATTTTGAAATATAGAAACCTTATTTCTGCATTAAAAATTCGATAGCTAATTGAAAACAGAATAATATATTTAATATTTGCTTGTAAAACTATTATCAGCTTTGTTTTCATGAAATATCATTAATTCAAAAATTTCGTTACCCCATCTCTAAACCTTATAAAAATAATCCCAACATATACCATTATTTTTTGTTAAATAACTGTCTTCTAAAATATAATGAGATCAAAAACAGTTTCTGGATTTTTTAATTAAAGCGATAAAATAGTTGCATATTCCTACGAAAGATATTTAAATGTAATATTGATTTTAAATTATTGAAATCACCTCGTATGAAAGAAAATTAAAAGTCTCATATATATATATATATATATATATATATATATATCAAAATCAAACGACAAATGTCAGTAATTGTGGCTTCCTAAAATTGTATAATAATGTTAATATTGATGGAAAACACACGCAACTTCAACAAACGTCAAATTATTTTAGAGAATATAATTTAAAAATGTGGTCTCTACGAAAATCTTTAAATTATTTATATAGAGTCAAAATTAATGACAATTATTTTTAAAATTTAACTATATAATTGTGCATCTGAAAAAATTTAAGTACTGATAAGACAGAGTTCTTCAAGGTAAAAGGTTGTGAGTTTGATGCCATCAATGGATAAACAACATCATCCTTCTAAAGAAGAATAACATCTGTATCCTACATGTACGTCAGTTGAAGGGAATGCTTGAACTTTTCTGACATTCTTCTTTTGTGAAATACAAATGCACTTACTTTCTATGAAAAGTAATTCCAGAAGACCATTTACTCGATAGTTATTGATATACGTTAGGCATTATACAAAGTGGTATCAAAAATGTATTTAAATTGATTTAATTTCATATAAAAATATTCATATTAGTTGCAATATCAATTATTGTTAGTGAAATTTGAAGAATAAAATTTTACTATGAAAATCTGGGATTCGATATCAATTGTAGATTTAAATATATTTCCCTTAATTTATGCAAATAACCCTGTAGTCAAAAACAAAAGCCTCAACATTATATTATATCAGAAAGGGATTAATGAATACCATTTTATCACCCTTTACTACATGATTGTCATAATGAGCAACGTAATTTTCTAAGATTCTGCTAATTTACTTAGATATTATTAAATAATGAAAACATTGATTTTCCCTACATGCCTATCTACAACATTAAAAATAGCTAAGCACAAGCCTCGAGAGCTCCAATTTTCTTCTGACATTTTTCATTATAGTAAAGAATAAATAAATAATTGTAGCATTTAATTTAATTAAAACATGAGTATATATTCACTTATTATAATGCATTAATGAATATAATGTCTCCCTTGTGTCTTGCCATCAGGATTAAATTATAGGGTAATAACTTATTTTTAATGAGAGTAGAAAGGCTGAAATATATTCATCTAAATATGCAAAGAATGATATAAGCATTACAAAGTGTGAAAATGGAGAACTGAATGCTTTAATTCATATTAATTGTTAAAAAAAAACAATTTTTAAAGGTTTCATTTATTATTTTGTCAGCAATTTTCCAAGAAACAGAGGTGCGAGATAAAAATAAACCTTATTCATTTCTTCTTATTGATACACCCACGTATTTTAAAATTAGTAATTTATTGAATTTAATTTATTGAAATTAAAATATTAGTGTGGATAAAAATTATGTTTCATTAATAAATATGATTCATACTTGTGAAGTAATTTTCAGCTCATTTAGGGTGTTCAATTATAAAAAAATGTATATTTTTAATAATAAATAATATCATTTTTTATTATTAAAATGATTAATACATTTTTTAATAATATCATTTATGTAAAATATTAAATAATTTATAATCACGCTTATTTTTTTAATATGATGAAAAATTAGCAAAAATAATCTACCCACCAAAAAAATTCATTCATGAACGTTTACAGGTACACATTTTAAGAAGTAATTAAATTAATAACATTTAATTACTTCATTTCACTCTTATTCATTTCACTCCTTAAAAAAACATACATTTCAATGAATGTTTCAAGGCAAAAGCTATAATAAAGCCTTATAGGCCTTAAAATGCTTCATATCTTTAGTATTATGCTTGCACACAGGAGACAACTCTTAACATTCTTAAGGATACAGGAACTTCAACCCAGAGCCAAAATTTTCAATTAACTAATTTCATATTAATAAACTTAAACAAATATTATCATATCAAATCAAATTTTACTTTAATAAAAAATTATAAAACAACATTGATGCATAGTAAACATTTATGTATTGTTTGTTGATAAACAAAATGATTTATCATAACTTTAATTATAAAGACTCATAAAACAGCATGAGGAATAAAATTTGCATTTAATAATTTTTAAATTACTATGAAAATTTTTCAGCGTTCCGAAAAATAACAAAATTGTAATTAATTTCATATACTTCATTACCTGAGAATTATTTAATATTAGATGACATTTTTCAAAATGATATACTTTATATTAATATAAATTAGGACATTTTTTTAATAATCTTCCTAAATTTAAGAGAATTTACATCAAACTTATACCTAATTATAACTGGTTAAGCTCCTTCTAAAATTCAGTATCATTGTCAAAAAAGTTAAATTTTGAAAAAAAAAAAAATTTTGGGTGTTTTGGAATTATATTAAATGACGTATAAACGAACTTTTCAATAAAAGTATTTACCATAAACTTAACCTCACATTTTTGTGTAAAAGTGTTACACAAAAATGTGAGGTTAAGTTTATGGTGTAAAAATGTTACACAAAAAGGAATCCTAAATAGTAAGAAAATATTTGAATTAAATTAAACAGTTTTTTTCACAAAAGTATAGGTTACAGTACCAAAAAGAAGCCCTTTTGGTTATAATACTTTTGTGAGAGGAATTTATTTCACAAATAATTCAAGCGCAACATTGCTTATGAAGAATGTAGTTTAGCAATTTTTGATATTTAACAAGTTCTATATATAAAAAATACTTGTATGAACACACTTAAACTTTGGAATGAGTGGTCACTCAAAGAAGTTTTGAATTCTTACACCTCCAAACAGATTCATATTTGTCAAAATTTCAATAAATTCTAAACTCGTTTTGAAAAAATTCTTATATAGACGAAAATTAAATAATTAGCTAATTTTGACTGATAACAAAAATAAACTTATAAATAGTTTTTTGGAAGGAATTCTAAGATTAATTTATTCAGTAAATTTTTCCTTTTATAAAATTGTGCTTCTTTTTAGAAACGTTTGATGAGATTTTTTTTTTTTTTTTTTTTTTTTTTTTTGTTAAATTAACAGTCTAAATTTTGAATCTTATTATAATAAATATTTAGGATTTATAGATTCAGAATTAAATAAATTATTTTTTATTGCAGTTTGGTTGTAGATAGAATGATTATATCAGCGTCATTCTCGTTAATGTATGCAAATCAATATCTGTGAAATAAAGAGAATATATAACAGGGAGAGAGTTTTTTAAGGTAAAAAACACACAAAAAAATTTATGAAATGAACAAAATGAGAATTTGCTTGCAAATGCAAAAATAAGAACGCCTTTTCAGCAGTGAAACATAAAAGAAAGAAATTTCTTTCAGCAATCGATCACAAAGAAAATTTGTTCATTTTGTTCGAGAAAAGATCTTTTACCATTAGATTTTAAAATAGTATCCTTCCCTCACAGCCAATCGAAAATAGTCTGTATATTAACCAAAGACACGTTTCAACCTTTCGGCTAGAAAGAGGATTTCAGAAATTAGAATCACATTACAATGTCACTAAGTGATCAGGACATAAAATAATTTAATATAACAAAATGACTAAAAATTTATTTTTTAGAATTAACATCTAAAAGTTTAATTTGGGTTGATAAATAACTTTTCTTTTATTTATTTAAAAAAAATTTTAATTAAAATTTATTTATTTAAATAAAAAAGAGTTGTTCCTCATACCTTCGGTGCGAGTATTTTAAATAAATGCAAATAGTGTAGAAATCATTTTCAAAATGTTTTCATTAAAGCTCTGTTCAATATGAGAAACAATTTACACAAAGTCTTACATTGTCGTTTGAAAAAGGCAAGACTTTCTTTAAAAAAATAAAAAAACCTTAGAATCATAACTAACTTGCTTATCAAAAATTTTAATTTTATACGTATCAACAAATATATTTCACGATCTTTAATATAAAATTAATGATAGATTTTTATAGTTTAGCTTTGTTTTCATATTATTTTTACTACATGACATTTTTCTATAATAAAATACTATAAAAATAATTTTCTGCAAAGCATAAGAAAGTAATGATAAATAAGGAGTAAACTACTAATCATACCAGTTCCCTTAAGAAAATATATTTCCCGATTTCAACCTAAACCGCTCTAGGGGTTTCAATCAAAAAAAACTTTCCATATTTGTGAGGACACTTCTAATTGCTGACTGATTTTAAAGTAAAATAAAGTAAACAAAAATATGTAATTTTAGAACAAGTTGTAGAAGTTCTTAAATTTTCTTTGGTTTCTAGGACAATTTTTGAGGAAATATGTGTGTGTGTGTGAGTTAGGGTTGAAAATATTATTTAAATTTAAACTCCTACAAATTTTATGATTGTGTAATATAGTTAGTTATTTTGTTAATTTTATTTTTGTGATGCTACTTATTTTCCAAAAATATTATTAAGAAAAACAATTACTCAAGAATTACTCCTTCAAAGACGTGTCTCAAAAATGTAAGAAAGTTATATTATTCTATTGCCTCTGATTTATACATCTAACTTTTATCATAAAAAGATTCACACTATTTAACAAGTAATTCCATTGGTTAAAAAGCTATTACATTGTTTGATATTGACCCAGTTCACATTGAATCAGAGGGCTTTCACATGACCGAGAAATATTTCATTTTTTCTCGCAGCAAAAATTGTTTACTTAGCTACTTCTATGAATATTTTATTCGCAGGATTTAAATTTGCTAAGTAGATAAAAAAAAATAATACTTTAACTAATATTGAAATTTTCATAACAAAAAAATTTAGTTATTTGGTTTGTTTGGGTCTTCGGTCACTTTTGCAGCCAAAACTAATTTAAGCAAGATTAACGGTTAAAAGTTCTTTAGATTTGAGGGAAAGATTTTGCACTATTAATGCGTTAATTGCTTATCAACTAAAATGATGTTTTGTGAAACCAAAACTTATGAGATATAAAGGTTTCAAAAGTAATAAGAGCTTTCGAAAAATATCTGTCTTGGTATGAGCATTTTCATCAGCGTAAATACTGATGATTACATGCATACAGTCAGAACATTTGACATTTCTTTTGTTATTTCAACAGTTCAATCAATAATTTGTTTTACTAGAAATATGTATAGATTACTTGGGCTATATCTAGTTATTTCTTGAAAGGAACTTCACTTATAAAATGCCAGGATATTTTCTAAATACATTCCAATGAATTGAGAAAAATGGTTGTAAATTTCAATCTTAGTTTATAAATATAAATCATATGAAAAATAATATAATAGATGAATTTCTCTATGATAAAAATGTAGTAAAATCCTAGTCTTCTGATCAAATAGGCAAGTAAGTTTAATCTACGAATAGGATAATTAAATGCAGTCTAATGTCCAATAAATAGTAACCATACTATTTTAATTCATGTAATGTTCAACCGATAATGTTAATACTGCCTGGAGAAGATAGCCTAATAAAATAATAAAATTTAATTATTTTTCAAAATTACGTTGTGCTAACTTATGAAACAAATTTAAGAATAATTAATTGAAAACCTCTATTGTGACCTTAACAAATATAAATCATTTCATCTAACATATTAATTGAGCTTATTATAATGTTCTCCTTTTGATAACTGTAATTAACGATAAAGATCTCTAGAAGTTCTATACACAAAAATAATTATAAGTGATCAGAAAAGTACTCAGGGCATGTACAATTATGTGAAGAAAATAAGGTATATTTAAAAAGATCACAAATTTAAAGACTCTCAGAATCTTAAATTCTGGTATAATCATTTCTGTTATAATAATATGCTAAAGTAAGTTAAATAAAAACTACTTCTGTATGTATTTACTTAACTATTTTTATTTCAATATAGTAACGAAATAAATATATACAGCACTGTTCTTTTCACACATAAATTTTCTTTCTTGACTTTTCTTAATTTAATACTACATGAAATATTTTAGTTTTATTATTTTAATATCACGATAATAAGCAACATTTTTACAAAGTAAAAAGATATAGCGAATAATATAAAATATAAATCTCCGGCATTGAAAAAAAACATATAATGAAATCCTTCTCCTTTGACTCTTATTATACTTTGAATATAGAATCAGAAACAAGCTTTAAAAATAATTAGGCTTATTAATTTGAATCTCTTTAATCAATGTTTCGCAAATCTGAAAGACTCAATAGTTTCTTTATTTTAAAACTCCATTACTTTTACTGAAAAACGAAATTATAAAATTCAAAATACTTAAATAAAAGAGATTCATTTATTTATTGAACACGAAGAATTAAAAAGATATATTTGTAAATTCTGTTCGGGCATAAACCGTTAGCTAATCAATGTTTAGCTGCTTCCTGAATGGGACAATATGCTTTTGTATCAAAGCTAAAGAGAAAATTTCAGTTTCCTAACACAATCGTGACTACATATAAATACTTCATGCAAGGTCAAGAACTTGAGTTTGATGCAATATATAAAGCTTTAGAATGTGAACTTTCATTGAAAATTAAATTCACTCAAATTTAGGTTGGCTATATTTTGCAAAACAACATGTGAAAACTTATCACGAAAAATTGCATATTCTCAAAGAAACAGGGGAACTATTTTCTATATTACAAGGATAATTCCAAAGAAATCGGAATTTTAAGACATAAAATAATAATTGCAATTTTCCACAAATGTTTATGGGTTCTATTTTTATTCTCGAATGTTCTAGTACATTGTTTAAATGAAATGTCTGCAGAAATGTATAGTTTCAAAGGGAAGGAAAGAAGATAATCACATGTTTGGATTGCCAGATATTTTTCGATTAACAACATTTTCTCGAAATCGAAGTACTAGAGATTTATTTTTTAACTGTTATTAAGGAAGTGCAGAAATAGAATGAAAAATGTGTTCACAATAATCAATAGAATGAGTCAATTTTTTACTTTGCTTAGAAAATATTAAATTGCTTAAGTTTGATGCAGAGAGTAGTTATTTCTATGAATTATTTTGTTTTGTAACTATTTAAATATGATAATGTCAATATAAAACTGCATGTATAAATCTATAAAAACTAAAAAATAATAAATAAGTTATTTTAACTTTGTACAATTCTAATAAAAGTCATAAAATAACAAAGATCAAAGAAATTTTATAAAATACTTTGTTGAAAATGACATTTCTTAAAATTGTACTTGATGATAAATTTTCTTAATTAAGTCACTTTTACAAGATAATATACCTCAAAAAGTATAACAAATTTACAAAAGTTAAATTATTAATACTATTTCATTTATAGTTTTAACGAACTGTTTAGTAATAAAATCATAACACATCTAATAACTTCTCATTGATTGTACTATAAACATTTTGTTCATTTAATTCAAAAATTACTTTGAATTTCGTCAAATATGCTTGTTTTAATAATTAGAAGTGAGTTTATCGTTTTCATTTCTAGAATAATAAAATAATTTACAGTAAGGTTCAACCTAATCAGATAGAAATCTAAAATTGTTATCAGCCTTTTTGGGATTCTTTTTTTTTTATTTATTGAACTCTTATTGCTTTAGTGAATAAAAACAATGTCTTTGAAAAACTTTACTTGATGGTTAAAGGATGTAGAACTAACAAAAATATTGATAGTAAAAGTCATGTGTATTTTAAGAAAAGTTACTTGACTGAATTAACAATTAAAATGAAGTTAAAAGTAATTGAGGAGACTTCTTATCTACTTGATGTTTTGATCTCAAAATAAAATAGAGTAATTAGAAAATAAAATAAAGTAATGCAAGTGTAGTTCTTTAAGCATAATGAAAAAATTTACAATTATTAATGATATATAATACTTTATTTTGTGAATGATAAGTTCAAATTGTGCAAATTGTGTAAGTATTTTGCTTAATAATTGGGTCATCAAAAATACCTCTGAATTAAATAACATTTGGTTTTCAAAATAAATTGATAAATTGTCTCTTTTATAAGCGAATACAAGTCTTGCAGCATATCTTCTACTTAAAATTTCATCAGAAATAACATTATTGAATTTGGAAACGAAGCATTTTTAATACAGAAGTAACCTAGAGCCAATCTATCGATTGATAAATTAACGATTGTTTCTAATTAAACCGAAAAATAAATTAAACCAACCAGGCTACCAATTGCTATTATTTAGCATTTAATCGTCTTGTCTAATCTTCAAACTTTTAACTTAATAGAACTGAAAATATAAAATCATTTATTTAATCAGTTAAAAATTGAAATAGCTCGCAATTAAAATAAAACATATTAGAATTAAAAATTAATTACGAATTTTAATCTAAAATCACATAAAATTCATAAATATCAAATAAAATATACTGACAATTCTTGTGTGAAAAAACTGTTACTAACTTAAAGCAATGATAGTGTACACTTGTTGTTTCTTTCGTGTTTTTAAAGTATAATGATTACATATATTGAAACGAATTTTACTGAAAAATAGAACAAAAAAGTCTATCAACAAATCTGATGCTTATGGTTTCATTATCCTTCCTTAACAAATAATCTTAATTAGTCCTTAGAGTGGTTCAGAATACAAAATAAATCTTTTATTTTGTCTTTCGTCGATAACAAAAGCTGCCCCTGTTATGAAAAAAAAATGCCACAAGCATTTTGAAAATTTCGCCTTCGATAAGATGGATTTAGAAAAACCTAGATGAAAAATTACCTTACAATTGTGAAACAATGAATGCTGGTTAGAAGATTAAAAACAACCTATATTTTAGGCTATTGTCAAAGCTCATTTAAGTTTGTCGATTAGACAGCCGGATGAAACCGGAAGAATACAAGATCAATTAAGATAGTCACAAAAAGAAATCCCTGAACTAATGTTTTAGCATCATGTATGGATAAATATCTAAACAATAAGTTCTCCCCAAATGGCAAAATCCACAAGATACTTGGCTAGGGTATATTAAATTACAAAATGGTATTGTTACCTGAAGTAATTCATAATATAGATAATGACGTCTTTAACCTCAACTATAATATTATTCTCCGTGTCTTTTTTAAAAGTATTGTTTTAAGCTTACACTGAAAAATTTTTATTTTCACATTATGCAATATTGTTTTCTCTTAAAAAAATTAATTTCGTTTTACTAATTTTGATTGATGAGTGTGACAATTTTTTCTTGCACCTATTTCTACCAGCAATCTCATGGAGTAACTGTACAATAACAGACATTTTTTTTCCAAAAATTGATATAGTTCTTTTATATCAAGTCAAATGAAATTTTTTATTTATTAAAAATATTTCTTAAAGGATGGTGTGTAAACTTTTAAAATTTTACTCATGAATTTCAATAAAGCAGAAGAATATTTTTAAAACTTTCATGAAACTCCATTTTATTCATCATATTTCCTCTTATATAACATTGATGTTCAAAAAGACGACGAAAATTGCTGAAATATAATAAAAGTATTTTCAGCTGCAAAAATGCTTCCCTTTTCAAAGATTCCATTTTAATGACATGTTAGAGAGCGTACATTTTATAATTAAAGTTCTACTTTGACATAAAAAGAAAATTAACAGGAAAAATGTTCTTAAATTTGATAATAATGAACAGATTAAATGATTACATTTTTTGTGAAAGAAAAGTTTCAGGATGTCACCACTAACTTGAAATGGATAATGCGAAGTATTGACTTAAAAATGCTCACAGTTCTTGAAATGAAACTGAAGTTATGCAAAATTATAAATGTTTGTAAAAAAACTTGAGGTAAATGAAGGACTAACGATAGTAAATGAGCTGCATTTTTATTGACTATGTTAGCTTAATCCTGATATTTCTCTATATTCTTTTTCTCCTGCGCTCTCTTTATTTTAGATAAGAAGAGCACCTTTTGCTTCAGCTTTTTAAAATTAATTCCACTGTCTTAAATAATTTTACTGTATTTGAACAATTAGTTTTTATAGAGCCCCATGGAATCTATGAGTGTGTGTAAATTTCTTATTTTATTTTCTGATGTAAATAAATTAAATGTTGACTAATGTTGTCCATTAAAATAAAAAATTAGAAGCGCTTTCTTAATTTTTTCTCTATAGGCCTTCCATTAGAAATTCATCTGAGCATAAACAAGCAACCCATTTTTTTATATAAATATGAGAAGGTTAACATTCTCTGCTAAGTATCATTATAATTATCTGTATAAATAATTATGTGATGATAAATTCGAAATAATTAAAGAATGTATAGATTTAAAATGTTTATATATATATATATATATATATATATACATATATATTTGTATAAGTATATATATATATATGTAAATTATTTGTCTTCTAATTCAAAACATTTCTTGTTGATGATTAAATTGTGACGAATTGGGATTAGTGATTTAAGGTTAAAAAAAATACAAATATTTCTTAACTTTTTTGGATATATTAAAAAAAACTAGAATATAAGTAAAATTTCGTTACTACATTGAATAGTAAATAGCTAATAATATACAATATATGCAAAGTTTATTAAAAACTCTTATTTGGAATTTATTTTACTATGCAGGTACTTATTTGCAGCAGGTGTCTTATTTAGCATAAAAATACCTTTCTTGGTTCTAATTTTTGAACGATCATTTTTTCTCTTTAAGGAATAAGTAACGATAATTCCTCTTAAGTCTCTTCGAAAGCTTAGTTATACCCATTTACTAAAATCGCTCTCAATTTATTAGATTCCTCAAGAACAATATTGGGTTTTTCTGTCTTTAAAGATATTAATAATGCCAAAATCAGTAATTTAAATACTTACAAGGGTATAATCTACTTGTATTTTTGTCCAAGAACAATCTCACTTTTTATGAACTATTCCAGTTCACTGGGCTGCTCTTCATTTCCCGTAATAGCTATTAGTCAGGCTTCGAAGATTTTTCAGCCTGCTGCAGTTTATCCAGAGGCATGCAGACATTGCCGTAATTTTATGGTTTTTTTGCACTTCCATGAATTGCCTTGGCTAGAAATTTCAATTTTCTTTTTCTTTCTGTACACTGTTACTGCATCCCTTTTCTAAATGGGTATTAAATATTTAATTTTTTTATAACAATGTCAATTTGTTTTTTGACATGTTCTCAATACTTGCGATAATTATATGTGTCACAACATTGATCATATATTTAAAAAGCTTCATTTAAGTAATAGACAGAATTTAAACATTAGTTTAGATTTAAAGACATTTTTTTTAAATAAAATCAATGATATGCTGTAAATAAAAGTCATAGGATAAATTAATTTTTCTAATAAATATTACAAGAAAATGAGCAAAACAATGCTTCCTTTAACAAAAAAAAAAAAGAAAAAAAAGATCCAAAAAATTTTAGTAACTATACAAAATCATTGTAGTAACAACATGAGGGCGATTATGCACATCTAACATAACAATAATAACAAGAACGCTTTTGGGGTTAATTCTTCTGCTTTTTTTCATTTTTTATATCAAATAAATCAATATTTGAATAAATTTATCTTAAATTTTATAGAAAATCAAATCAAGATAGAGTGAAAGGTATTTTGATTTCAGTTCTCGAAGAAGGGTAAACTTTCATAAGAATTTCAGAATTCACTTTTGTAAAATACAGTATGCATACAATACTCATGAAAACAATGCAAATTTTATATCTCACCATTCGAAGACTTAAAATATTATCACAATGATTATAGATAGTGCTAAATTTTATAATTAATTTTTATAGGAAATAAGAGTGCATATGGAAAAAGTAAAAAGCAGCGCTAATAACAAAAAAATAAAAAAGTAAATTAAAACACATAAAATTTCATTTATCCTCCTCTATCGCATTATGTTCACTAATCTAGCAAGTATGTGTAAGCTTTAAAAATAGACCCTCAACAAATATAGACAAAAAGTTTAGTTGTCCAAACTACAAGCTCTTGAACTGAGAATCGCATTATTATCATTTAGTCCCCATCTTGGAAAACAAAGCACTTAGAATAAATATTAAAGTTCATGGCATTTATATTTCCTCACCTCTAGATTTGTTTAAACTCTAACCATTAAAAGATTTTTTAAAATTTATTTTTTATTGCTTTATTTTCAAAGATTTTTAAAAAATGGTAAATTTTTGGAATTATTCACCTGAAAATTAATTGTTCTTTCGAATAATTCTCAAGATATATATATATATATATATATATATATATATATATATATATATATATATATATATCATTATCCCGTTCTCCAATTTTTAGCCAAATTGTATTCTAGGATTTTTGTTACAACCTGTATTCTAATAATTTTAGATAAAACTACCCTTACATATGTATATTTTAATAGTTTTAATTTTGATTGCTCTCTCATAGTTGAACAAACTGCATTATTTGTAGACTATATTCAAAGAGATAACATTTTGAAAAATAGTTATGAAACTGAACTGGGTATATTTTATAAATGTACATCGGCACTCAGTATCCAATATTTTCTTGAACCGTTAGTCTTAGAGATTTAACATCAGCAGTAATTTTGTTTATATTCATGTATTAACTCATCTCAATGAATAAAAGGTTATTTATGAAATATTTTAAAACATTTATTCACATCCTATATGTTATATTTAACAATGTACACTTTTCCACTTATTCTACTGTGTAAAAACAAATTTGTTTAATGTGATTCAAAATTTATCGAAAGAGAAAGTACCGAATTTTCTGACTAAAAGTTTCATTCATATGAAGACAGACTTTTATGAAACAAATTTGAAAGAGGTTCACTAAAATTTAAAGAATTCATAAAATATCCACTTTTCTTTTGGTTGAGTGACGGCCAAGCTGGCAACATGGGGAGCTCTGCTCCTATTGCTTTCCTATCGAACCATAATTTGATGCGGAGTCTGACTTCCTCAGTACACACATGAAGTAGGAACCCGTTTATAGTGTAGGCGACCACTCATACAAGGAAAGGACAAAGACAGGAGAAAGTACATCCATGCCCGAACCGGGACTCGAACCACGGATCTCCCTATCCCCCAGTCAGGCACGCTGTCTACTTGACAGGGTGGGCGACATCCGTTCCCTGTGATACAACTTTAAGAGCTGCTTACCACAAAAATATGCTTTTTTGAATTATCGATCGCAGCGCTTAAAAATCCTCTGTTAAATAAGAAAATGTACCAAATGAACATCAAATTTCTATCTTCCAAAAGTTGCTTTTCTTTTGCAGCACTGTTTTCAAAATAAAATATAATATTTTGCATTTTTAATTTTTCTAAAAATTTTTAATACTACAGTCTTCAATTGTGTCATTTTTTTAAATAAATGCAAGATATCACCTATTTTCCTGTTTTTACTTGTTTACCTATTTTATATATCACATATAATATTACTCTAAATTTATTTCTTGTAACGATTTATCAGCAGCTAATTTAAAATGCGTAATTTATATTTAAAAGTATATTTCTTACTAAAAAGAAAAATTTTTATACAAGAAAGGTAACCCACATTTTAAATAACAAATATTTTTAAATAAAACTTATTCTCTCTCTCTGTAATCTACCATGTACGTTTAATGACGTTCCTATATTTGATAATCGTATTAAAAAGTGCATGCTTATTGAAATTAAGTAAGTCATTATAATTTAGCTAATAGCTTCGGGCATTAGCGAGTTGCAAACTAAAAACTTAAATATAAAATAAAAGGCTAGATGAGATGATTTTTCATAATTAAATATGTAATTTTTATTAAGATTAACATTTCTTATTTCATAACATACTCAGGGATATTTTCTAAAAATATTGATCATTATTTTCCAAGGTACAATTTTTACTATAAATATGAAGATTTGAAATTAAAGAGCGCAAAACATAAATATAGTTGAGATAACATTTTACAGAAATTCATGAGGAAAGTAAATGCATGATATATTGTAACTATTCCTACTTACAATTTTAGTTATTCTTAGTATTTCATTGACTGTGTAAGTGCGAAATTAATTATTGAATCGCCTTTGCTCCAGACAAGTTATGGATTCAATTCTTATTGAAAAGTGTAAATATATAAATGTGTAATAAAAGAACCTCTACGGTGGGATCCGCTCCTGGACTTTACCAAAAAATTATTATAACGCACTTGAATGAAATAGAACGAGAAATATTATGCTCATTTGTGGGCACCCTCATTAAATAATCAATTAAACATATTAACAATTAATTATAATTAATAGAAAACAATAAATGAAAAAGAGGATTTAAAATTCAATTTACATTTACGGGTGGTCAGTCATTTTAATTTATGGTAAGTTTTTGCACTAATTTGACTAATGTCTTCGATTAATATTTACAGGAAAAAAATATTTAAATTAATACCTACTAAATTTCATTTAACAAGCTTGTAATTTTTAATGCAACGTGTTCATTGATTTTAAATGTACAATGATCACAAATTTTTAAATTATTTAACATTTTTCTAATGAAGTTATTCAATATATTTCATCGGTTTGTATCTTGATTATAAATTCAGAATACACTCATAATGTGGTGTCTCCAACTTAGCATCTCAAGCGTTACTCTAAAACTCCGATCTCATAATTTCATTAGTTTTAACTACTCCATAACTCTATGTGAGTTATAATGTATTATAATTCGTATTCGAAGTGCAGATTTTTAGAGAATTTTCCAAAACAATCATGACTTCTATAATCAATGGAAAAACCGAATTCTGATTCATTGAAAAAACACTTTCAATTAATATATTATCGATCATAAAAGCACTTTCTTCAGATGATCAGAATATTCAAAATGTAGTCCAAAATAGAAGAGTATTCAGTTAAATAATTCAAAGTAAAATTTAATAGTTTTTCAAGTCCAATGATATGTTTTTCATTGTGAGAAATAAAAGCTACTTTCAGATTTTGCCATTAAATATCTGTTTCAATATTGAAATATATTTGCCATTAAATATTTCAGATGGAAATTCTAACTTCTGCATAAATATTTATTAAAATCAAAATTTAATTTACATACATGATATATTAGTTTGGGGAAAAAGAAATCCATTATTTTTACGTGAACTTTCTGTAACTTCTTTCAGATTCGCTTTGTAAAAAGGTTTAAAACAGTTTTCATGTAGATTTTTAGGTCTTGTGCGAAGCTACGACTGCTAACATGCTGTCAATTTTGATAATTTTTGATATTTTATAGACATTCTCGACGATGTTGTATCCATGCGTGGTGCATCTTTAGCATCCAAATACCCAAACGGAATCAACGAAACCAAAATTATGCGTAACTGGTTGTTACAGTCATATATAGGACGATAAACACCTTTCACAATTTTAGCCACCTGGTTAGCATTTTCGCCATTATAAAAGAAAAAATAAAATGTATCGAATTTTCTGTTTGTTGTCTTCTATTTTTAAAATCTTGTACTCATCACTGAATTAATCAAACAAAAAACCGCAAGAGAATATTTTAGTGTCAAATGTCACCTTTCCAATGAGCATAAATTTGAAATTGTTTGATAGATACCTCACGAGATAGCGATCACTACAGACGTCTACCAAAAAAATAATGGATAACTTTTTCCCCAAACTAATATTATAAAGGATCGTTTTGTTTCACAATTTTAACTCAATCCTCATATACATAGTCTCCAGGTGTATAGACATTAATTATTTATGTGAGTATTTTTCGTAGCAAGTGTACATTGTACTTTAAGAGAGAGAAACCGAAATTTTCATGAACTTTACAGCAGTCATATTCCTTAATATACTGACGATTATCTGTAGAGTGCTGCCATCTATAATTTTTATTTTGTACTAATAATTTTAAACTAAGAGACATATTCATTTCGAAATTTACTATTAAAATTAAGTTTCAAATCTTATAAATATTTGCAACTCAAATCAAATGTATGTAAATTATGATAAAATTATATTGATAAACACAATAAATATCAATTTCATAGTTAATGATTAGCAAATTTAATTAATTAACTGTATGATCACGAACACATAGAAATTATATTCCTTTTTTTATGAAAATATATTAATAAAAATGTATGTTTGTTTTTAATTATTATATACAATAATAATATTAAAAGTTATGTATGCTGAACATCATGTATAACAATTTTTTAATCAAAATTTGAATGTAAAATACATCTCAAATTTTTTCTATTGAATCAATATTTTATCAATAAAATGTTTTTAATTTTAATAATTAAATTAGAATTGTACAATTAGAATTTCAGGTTTTTTATTTCAGCAATAACGTCTAATTTGAAAAATAAAATTAAGTATAAAAATTTAAAATACCTATACTTTAGTTTTTTTCGTATACAGTTTTCAAAATTTTATGGATAGATGGCAGAAAAGATAAATTTTAAAAGTATAATTATGGATAAAATGTTTTATCCTTTTATAAATTTTCTAGTACCTAAGAGATTCAGGTGACTGAGCAAATAATTTAAAACTATTATTAAGATAGTTTCAACTAGTAATTTATCATTAGTTGCTTTGCATCCACGATATATATGTTTTCTATTTAGCCCATAGCCGCCAATAATTGTGGGATGTGTAAATTAAAGTATTTTTTGATGATATGTCTACATTTAGTAGTTGCTGTAGAGGAATATAAATCTGGTTGCATATATATATATATATATATAAATATATATATATATATATATATATATATAA
>JAPDSC010138310.1:1000786-1028362 GCA_026290005.1 Latrodectus geometricus
TGTGTGTGTGTGTGTGTGTGTGTGTGTGTGTGTGTGTGTGTGTGTGTGTTCACTTTAATGTTAATTCACTTTTTTTGCATGAAACATTTTCATTTATATGTACAAAGAGAATTTTTTTGAAGAATTAGTTTTAAATAGTGAATAATAGGCAATTCATCACAACTATTTGAAGAGATATATAATGTATATAACTAAGAGTTAGTATATTGTTATTGTAATCTATGGAACATTTTTCACCTTATTAACTTATATCAGAACTTTTTACTTGAAAATATTGTTTCACTATAACACCGTGATAATAAAATTATAAAAATACTTCAACATTCAAGTCATTGCTTTAATGAATTTGAATAGTAAGAACCGTTTATGTATTAAAATAAAATGTATAACACATCCTTTATTCTCAATGAAGTGGTTGTACCATCTTAAAGTGAAACGTCTTCTTAACTCGAAAACTCTCTTCCTTACGGATGGGAAGAACGTCAGCCTTATGTTCTAATCGGTGAATGGTCCAGCTAAATATATCAAGTTCATTTGGAAGAACTGACGATACTAGGGCTAATGTCAATTTGGCAAAATTATATTGAAATAGCATATGGAATTTTGACTGTATGAAGAGCTGTTTCTAAAGTCAAAAGTCGTGATGCCAACGTTTGCTACTAAGAGAATCAAAGATACTTTCATGCATGAGCCTGTCTTAATTCTTTTGTTTAAAATTTTTTTAGAGATCAATGAATTGTTTTGTTTATTTGGTTGTCTTTCTACGGATACTTTTTGCATACGATAGCTAATTTGAAAACAATGTACATTTAAATGTAGATTTGTGACCACTATACATAGCTACATCCAACAAGGAGGGGATCGTATATCCAAGCTACTGAATTGAAAACTACATTGCTAAACATTTAATGTAACAAACATAGAGCATGTAATAAATTTCAAGTGGAAATTTCTCCTTTTGAAATATCATTCAAATTTGTGTTATCATATAAATTACGCAGTAAAATAATAAAATTATAAGGCAAATAATATATTTTATGAATGTTTATTAGCAAGAGACTTTTCGCATTTGTGAAATCAAACGATTAAACAAATAATTAATTTCCACTTTGGATACTAAATATTTTTTACAACTCTCGGTTATTGGGATTTCTACCTACCAGGAGCGGGAGATGTGGTACTATATACAGAGGGACAACCAGTGGGTGTGCCATCATGACTCCAAAAGTGTGTGGGTGCTCATAGCTTAGAAGCAGAAGACCCCCACAATTTATCTGCAACACCTAAATGTATAATTTCACATAGAGAAAACTGCTACCACCACATAGCTAACGCACTCTAACTTCAATTAGAGAACAAGACGGACACATTTGATCAAGATTCAAACTTACTACCTTCCGATAACAATAACGAACGTTATTGCAATTCACGCCCCAGTGGATGTCAAATATAACGAGGTACACACACAAAATTTTTAAGTAATCATTTGTAAAATGTTTTCTCAGCTGATACAAGAATATTTGAATTTGTACACAAACATTTAATACGACTCCATACAACTTCACAAATTTAGTTCACTTGAAGTAATTTCAAGCGAACTAGATTATATGCGAACAATAACATCCTTCGCTTTTATCTAATTCGCTTGAAATCTACCTTTATATCTACAACAAAATGTATTTTATTTGTGCATAAAAATATCAAAAAAGTAATCTAAGCAATCTTTACTGCAAACTTAAATGATTGTAATAATATTCAATGCATCAGAAGCAAAGTGCGAATAGAATAACGTGGTTTACTAAAAAAACTTTTTTCGGAGTATTTAAAAATTTTTTTTTGATTATTCTTATTTATATTTAAGTATTTTTATTTATGTCTTGATAATATAAATTATATTTAAGTATTCTTACAAGGTTTTACAATTTTACTATGCATTTGATTCTAAAGATCATAACTAGACTTAAAAACTTCTATGAGTTTTTAGTATGAAAACAATTGTAAAGTACTTCTAGATATTTTAAATATGTATTTTAGGCAAATATATTAATAAGATTTAGAAGTACTTTGTAATTGCTATCGTACTGAAACACACACAAACACACATATACGTGTGTGTATGTGCACATCTTCATTATGCTATATATAAATAAGTTACAGAAATCAAAGGAAAAATATTCAGCACATTTAAAGTACAATATTTTATAAATTAAATTTATATGTTTATGATGTAATATAAATTTTAGTTGAGATGTAATAGTAAACACATGTACTTAAATTATCATCATCCACATAAACATTTCAAAACATAGACAGAAATTCGGGAAATATTCTTGTTTCAATAAATAATTTTATTTAATAATAAACAACAGAATATCATAAAAAAAACGATGAAATTCTTATTCACTTTCTCAAGTTTTGTTCAAAGGTTTTCGTTTTCTTACTTTGTTACGAAAACTAATGTAGTTTTGCTCGATATAAAATTATATAATTTATATTTATATATTATTATATAATTGCTTTATACACTACTGGCCATTAAAATTGCTACACCAAGAAGGCGACATGCTACAGACGTGAAATTTATACGAAAGGAAGAAGGTGCTGATATATGCAAATGATTAGCTTTTCAGCGCATTCAAACAGAGCAAACGCCAGTAGCGACACCTACATTGTGTTTAAATGAGGAAATTGTTCAGCCGGTTCCTCATACACAAATTGCATTTTAGCGTTGTTGCCTGGGGAAAAGTTGTTGTGATGCCTCGTGTAAGAAGGAGAAATGCATACCAGCACGTTTCTGACTTTGATAAAGGTCAAATTGTAGCGTACCAGGATTGCGGTTTATCTTATCGCAGTATTGCTGCTCGCGTCGGTCGAGATCCAATGACTGTTAGCAGAATATGGAATCGATGGGTTCAGGACGGTAATACGTAACGCCATGCGAGATCTCAACGGCCACCTATCACTAGCAGCCGAGAAGACAGGCATATTATCCGCATGGCCGTAATGTATCGTGCAACCACGTCATGAGCCGTGAGTCAAGAAACAGGGTCGTTTGGAAGACAACAAGTGTCTGCACGAACAGTTCGACGACGTTTGCAGCAGCATGGACTCTCAGCTCGGAGACCATGGCTGCGGCTTCCCTTGACGCTGCGTCATAGACAAGAGCGCGTTCAATGGTGTGATCAACGACAAACCTGGGCGCACGAATGGCGAGACGTCATCTTTTCAGATGAATGCAGGTTCTGTGTACAGCATCATGATGGTCGCATCCGTGTTTGGCGGCATCGTGGTGAACGCACACTGACAGCGTGCATTCGTCATCGTCATACTGCCCATCACTTGGCGTGATGGTATGGGGTGCCATTATATACACGTCTCGGTCACCTCTTGTTCGCATTGACGGTGCTTTGAACAGTGCACGTTACATTTCTGGTGTGCTATGACCCGTGGCTCTACCCTTTATTTGAGGCCTACGAAACCCTACATTTCAGTAGGATAATGCCCGACCGCATGTTGCCGGTATTGTACGGACCTTCCTTGATACGGAACATGTTCGGCTGTTGCCCTGGCCAGCACGCTCTCCAGATATTTCACCAATAGAAAACGTCTGGTCAATGGTTGCCGAGCGACTGGGTCGTCACCAAACGCCAGTCACTATGGTTAATGAACTGTGGCATCGTGTTGAAGCTGCATGGGCATCTGTACCTGTACATGCAATCCAATCTCTGTTTGACTCAATGCCAAGGCGTATAACTGTTGTTCTTACTGCCAGAGGTGGTTGTTCTGGGTACTAATTTCTCAGGATCTATCCAGCCAAATTTTTTGAAAATTTAATCACTTTTTATTTCTAGTATAATATATTTGTCCAATAAATATCATTTTGTTATCTGCATTTCTTCCTGGTGTAGCAATTTTAATGGCCAGTAGTGTATATTCAGTAAGATTTCAAACAGCAATATTAGCTTAGACGTTTCATTACCAAAAAATATTTTACACATATCAAGCAAATGTAACTTTGTTTCAGCTAAGTTGTAAGATAATAAAAATTGAATGTTTGCAAAGAAAAAAATAAATTTAGATTTATTAAAAGTTAATTGTAAATTATGTGTGTGTGTAATTGATTTTTCCGTTTCTGTTAGTTGTCAGAAATTTTGTAGAGTTGTGTTATGAAAATATTGTTTTGTTTTATTTTATTTATTTCTAATGGTGGGCACCCTTGAGCAGTAAGTAACATTAACCTATTTGCCTCAACTAAGCTGGAAACTGCTAATCATTTTATCGTTATCCGGTGGGCACCTGTGAAACCAAGTCACGGAGGTACGAGTAGAATCACCCACGCCATACCACCACAAACCCATTTATGGGTTTGGCCGCATTCATCCATCATCTGAGTAAAGGACAAGAAACACAGAGAAAGAGATAGTACATCAATGCCCGAGCCGGGATTCGAACCCATCCGTAGTCAGTTATGCTAACCACTAGACAGGTTGGATGAAAAAAACTAAGTTCGAACATTTCCATAATTTTAACGGGATAGAAAAATGTAGTCTATAAAGTGTGATACAGATGTGCATGACATATTAGTGATGTCATTTAAAGGCCGAGCTAGATTTAGATATCTAAATTAATGATGAGATGATTTAGATATCTAAATTAATGAATGTCAGGCTAGATAGAAGTAATAAGCCATAATGGTGAAAGATGTTGCTATCACATTCAGAAGACGTAGGTTGCTTATTGCATCCATTTCATTGAAAATTGAAAGCATCTAGTAACTCTGAACTTGTGTTGGGCAAGTGTCACAAGATGATACCAGGTTTGTGGCCAACAGTGTTTCTATTTTGGTTGTCGACCCTGATTCCTTCATGGTGTTCTCAAATATGACTGCTCTTCTCCACATAACTGTCCAAATTTTACACCATTCTTCTATTTCATTCAGTACAAGTTTTTTCTTACATATGATTGTATGTGTATTCATTGAATTCGAGAATACTTCAGTATCCTCTACTCAGAATTCTAAATGTATGATTTGGACACAAATTCAACTGCGAAATAATGTTTATAAAATAGATAAAGCCTGGACCCAATGTTTCTTTAATGATCACCTGAAAACGTTGTTAATGCTTGAGAAATTTTTATCTAATTAAAAAATATTTATTATTTCAGTCAATGAAATGGTTAAGATTTGCTTTACAATTACGGGTTATCAATTTGTGTAATTCGTCATGCTATCAAATGCTTTAGAGATATAAGTATATGACCATAGAAAGACTCTGGTCTAGATTGAGTCCAATCGTTTCAATCTTTTTAAGTAGTATTAAGATTTTTCCCGAATAGGTATTATTGATTTTGTAATAAATTAATATATTATTTTTTATTCTGTTATTAAATATTAAATTATTTTTTCTAATGTAGATGGTGATTTTCAGGTTTCTTTGAAACGTGTTTCTCATACACAGACATGTTTCAGTCACACGTTTCACAAATAAACAACAAAATCATTAATGATCTAAATACCTGGTGTGAAGCACATATGACAAATTTATCAAATCTTACATTTTATCATATCTTAATCTAGTGTGAAGATTCTATTATAAATCATTCGTTGTAATCAATCGATAAATTTTTAACTTTAAATAATTTGAGTTTGGAATCATGCCTGAAAAGTCTTGAATTTTTTTCAGAGCAATAGATTTTAGAAAACGTTATGCTTAGCCAAAGCAATTTAAACTGTGGATCTTATTAGTCCTCCTTGTGTAAATTTATCGTTGAGTAATATAACAAACTAAACCACTGAATAATCTAACAAAGTTTTAAAAGCTTTCAGTAAAAATTTTATAGCATTCAAATATAAATCATTAGCAAATTTAAAATCATATTTTTAAAATATTATTTTCATTAGCGATTTTAAGGTGTTATTTGGTGTTATTGAACTATTATTGGCGATATTGAGATGTATTAAAAAAACTATTTTGGGAGACAACAGATACCGGATTTTTAGATAGAAAATACTTGATTTTTAAACTGTGTTACAAAAAACTGTGAACATTATTAGTTAGCCGATCAAACAAACTTCTAATTGTGCCTTTCTATGAAAATCGCAGAAATTTCATTCCGGAGAATAGCATTTCTTAGAATCACATATAGTATCATGTTTTAGCCTTGATTTTGTAAGCATTTTCCCAAAATGTTGTATTTCTAACTACTTTAAGGATTTTTCTTAGCAGAGCAAATCACTTATATTGTTTATCTGCTGTATACGAATTTTAAGTAAATTTCATATTCAATCAAGTGTTGAAAAAAAATAAATAAAACAAATTTTGTGAAGGGCGAATTGATAACTAGAAAGTGAAATTTTGCAAGAAAAATTTATAAAGTAATCAATATGCACTTTAAAGAGTAGTTTGTTTTTTAAGAATACTTTATATTTTTATAAATGTATCGCTATTGATTTGACTGTGTCTTACCTATATTATATTTTTTGGTACTCATTAGAAAATTACTTTTATAAGAAATTATTTTAATTAAACTGTTTTATTCTTTTTTATGTTAATACTTCCACTTTAAGACAATTATTTCTTAGTAATTTAATTTGAAGCTTAATGATTATATTTACATATTAATACATTTTTAAGAAAACTATTTCAACTTTCATTAACAGTTAAATTTTGACAATTTACAAATACAAATATATTAATATAAGTTTTATATTATTCTTAATATAAAATTACTTAAGTAAAATAAAAATTTGTTTCTATTTGGTTTAATAGTCTAAAAAAATATTTGCCAAAGATTATTATAAACCGCTTTTTTATGTTAATAATATATATATATATATATATATATATATATATATATATATCTATATATATACACATATATATTTAAATTAAATTTAAGTATATTTTTACATGTATTTTAAAAAAAGAAGTTCCCATTGAATAAAAAATTTTTAATTTATTTATTTTTTACATAGTTGAAAAATGTACCCTAATTTAAAATTTTACCTTTTAAACTAATGTACTTTATATTATTTTAATTTTTCAATGGAAAATTATAGAATTAGAAGGTAAAAAATGCAGAAGTAAATTCCGTAATTATAATTTAAGCGGATTATTTTAATATTCCATTATTTCCGACTAATCAATCATTTTAGAAACCAAACTCTTTATTTCTTTTCTATTTCTCCTCCTTCAAACCCTCAATTCCTTTCTTTAGAGAAACCCGAAACGTCTTTTTCTTGAGAACAAATTTCCCACTCCCATTGTTTCCCCTTCTCTGAATTTGGGGGAGCAGTGCCATGAGACAAGAATATAGCCGATGGGAAGAATCTCAAAACGAGAAGTGAAATATGGTGTTTCTTCCTATAACATTATTTTCAAAATAGCAAAATGGTATTAAGTAACATTTCTTTATCACATAACACCTCATTGAAAAAACATCGTTATCATGTAATAATAAACATGTGTTATCATGTAAAATTTTGTGATTATTCAACAGGTCGTTATTAAAATAAGAAATTGTTGTCACTTAACACTTCGTTATACGTTTCTGTTATTGAATATTTTACTGTATTTATTTATATACAAATTTAATTAATACGATTTTAAAAAAAAAGGTGAATGAATCATAATTAATTTAAATATTAAAAGAATGAAAGATCAATATTAATGAGTTTCCTTATCTTTATGATATAACAAAACTCATATTTTTATTACTTATTTATTAAGTATTTTTTATTACTTATTTAAATTAAATTTTTAATTATATTCAAGAATCATCTGGCTTTAACTTTTATCTTAAATTTCAACACACAAAAATTGTCAAGCTTAGAAGGATTAATAATTGTAAAGGTATGTTCGACAATAGCAAAGAAAGAAGTTCGAAATTCTATTACAAAAATCTCGTGTTACCATTGGTCTCTTAATAAAGTTATATAAGGCAAAATATTTTCAAAATTTATGTTATAAATTTGTTTACACGAACATGTACAGTTTATATGAAAGAGCTAAACTTGGTTTAGTAGGTAAGAGCGAAGTTATTTGAAGTAGAAGATTCTGGATTCGATCTCTGCTATTGTTGAAAAACAGGAAATGCGTGTTGCTATTAAATCCCTGCATACATATACATATTTGTCAGTATGGATGATTTAATGTTTCATGGGTCTTTTCCTATTCGACATTGTACACAATTTTTGCGCAAGTTTTATAAATAAAAGCTTCATAACGGGATCTCATTTAGTGAAATCTTGAAAAAGTTATTATATTATTGATATCTATATCGGACAAGTTTTCATCATGTTTCACATTTAATTAAGTGATGAAAAGAAAAACGAAATAAATATAGTAAGTAGTAAAACAGTATTTAGGAAAATGTATACACCTAATAATATTTTGTTGTTTCGTTCTGAAGAATAAAAATAATTTTTATATGCTTTCCAATATGACGGCAATATTGAAACTTTAATCTATTTAAATAAAAAATATGGAATTTATAGATTGATTTTTTTTTCTGTAAAATTGTTTTGCGCTTATTTTGTTTTTTATTTATTTATTTTGATATTTATTTATTTATATCTTTACTATGCATGTAGGTCATTGTATGAAGACATTCTAAATATCTTTATAGAAATATATCTACTCTTATGATTTTTTCTTTATTCAAAATAAAATATTTTAAAATAATTTCTATTCCTGTTAATTGCTGTCTAATCAGACACTAATGAATGCTTTTACTGGTAACTAATTAAGCTTTAAAATATCTTATCAATTTCCAATGTTTCATTGTTAAAAAGTTTGATAAATGTCAAAATATTTGTAATAAATATATTATCTTATTTAACTATATCTACAGGAAATATAACAAAAAAGAATGATGATTGGCTAATGATTACAATAATTTAGTATGCCCTGTTATTTGCATAAATACATTTGTGAATGAAAATATAAAACAAAATACAAAATAACTTCATATGAATTTGATTTTTTGTCACTTTGAAATGCTAATTTCATACAGATAACTGTTATAAAATAACTGTTACGTTAAATTACGGCCATCTTTACAACCAAGTTAAAAATCGTAGAGTTAGAAATAGAATTGAAGGCGTGCCCGACAGATTGGCATAAATTATGTAAATAAAATAAAAGGTGAAATTTCATTGACCTCATGCAATTTTAAATTTATTTAATACACTCTTCTAAACTTACTTAAATATTACAGTTTTAAAAATGCCCTGATGTATGCAGCTTTATTTTACATTAATAATAAACATTAATCTCTCTCTCTCACCTATTTACTTAGAGTAGATTTACTTACATTCATTACCCCTCTTAATATAATTATCTATAATATGAAATTTAGTGTCATTAAATTTCAGCTTTGTTTACTTATTGATTTTGTTGCATTTGCTGTTACTTATTTGTTCTGCTGAATTCCTGTCAAGACTTCGCCCTCTTCTAAAATTCATTTGTACTGGAGCTGGCGGCCTCTATTCTGACCACTCCCAACAATGTACGATTATATTCCCTGTCCAACAAAGGGGGGTGGAACGATTACATAGACCAAGAATGTATGTTTTCTTATTTATTTTTACCAAAAATCAAAGCACAGATCAATTGAATTATACACTTACTATGTGTATTTTATATAGAAATCATATTGAGATATTCAGTACTTTTCTCATCAAGCTTTCATAATCCAATTAAATTATTTTATAATTACTTTTCTAAAAACACATAATTTATGTTATTGTAAATGTGATTCCATTATCCAGAGGGTGCGGTCAAAGATTCCATAATATGCTTCTAAATTCATGTTAATATTTCAACTGTGAAACAAAAATTAACCAATTTTTGGTACTATTATGTCATTAATAAAGAGGAATAATAGATTACTACGAGAAGTTTTGCTTCATATTCTTTCTCCGTCATTAAGGTTGGAACAATTAAACGCGCGTGAAGGGAATTTCCTTTTTACTGATTTATTGACACCAGAACTCCTAACACAGATCACTTTAATATATATAGTAAGCACTTCTAGATTTTACATCTTTAACCATAGTCACGTTTTTATAAAGTAAATATTATACTATAATACATACATCTAATAACTAATTTTTTCAATCACACATGAAAGAAGAGATAGCGCCTTTTTATTTAACTGTTTAATATACAAATAGAAATCTTATTTAAATATCTTATTCCTTTATAACCGCAATGCATGTAATAGTTCAAATTAATTTTTTTTTCTAATTTTTTTTTGTCGCACATAGGTTAGTTCATACAACAGTGACTATATTTTGTATTCAAATCGTTTTGAAAAAATTGGCCACAATTATCTATTTTAGCCGATAATGAGCTAATATTAAAACAATAGATCTTTATGTTGGTAGGCGTCTAGCCTTCCGGCTATTTACCTTCTATTCCTAATAATATGGTAAAAGCATAATGATTGAAGTTACATAATAAGATTAATCACATAACAGTTTGAGTAGATAGTATAAGTGCTCTCAAAATGGCAGTACTTTGCATGACATTAAAAAACACCAATAAATTTCAAATAATTTAATGTTAGGAAAATATATCAGATGAAATTGATAATTCAAAACAATGTTGATACATTGTATTTTCAATCCCTAAGTAGCAAGAGGATTTATGTACAAATGAAAAAAGTAAATACAAGAATAAATATGTACAATAAAATTTTATAGTATGGTTATAGAATAAATGTCAATCTTGGTTATAATGCAGGAGTTAGTAATGGGGAAAAAAATCCCTTTTTTTTATAAATAGACATATACATAAATATATAAAAAGAAAGATTAATTTTTCCTTCCCTTTTTTTTTATTAGAATTTTAAGGAAAAATGAATGAGTTGAATTCACATAGAGTGCTTACAAAGGACATTGCCGTTTGCAATCTATGTGGGTTCAAAAGAGTACAAGGGGTTATTTATAACACAGTGCAGCAATATATTTACTAGCACAGTTCCAAAAGGTTTTATGCACAATATTTACAAAATTCCAAGAATTTTTATGCACAAAGGTATTTACATATAATGTTAAACTATTCGTAGACGTCGTGGGTGGGAGGGGTTATTAGTTAGTGGTTTTAAGCGTAGGACTGATCTTGGCCTATTGAAGTTATGTATTTCATATGGGTTATAGTTTTCGATATTTTGTATTGCTGGGTTATTAATTTTGTAAATGTTTTCGTAGAATCGAAATGCAAGATATTTAATGTATCTCTCAAGCGACAATGCACCCAGGTTTTCCTTTATAAGCTCATTCCTGAAGTAGTATTCCGCCCGAGAGATCATTCTTAAGATTTTACTTTGCTGGGCCTCAAGTATATTAATATTGGTAATTGCTGCTCCGCCCCAGATTGGGGCTGCATAGGTCATTATTGGACGCAAGTAGGCTTTATAAACCATTAGTTTGTTGAACAATGAGAGCTTAGAATTATGAGAAATGAGAGGGTATAGTGTTGTTTTTGCTAAAATAAGTTTATTTTTTATTTTATTAATGTGGGCTTTCCACGTAAGTCTACTGTCTAGTGTTAGGCCGAGATAGACTACTTTGTTTATCCACGGGATTGTTACTCCACCTAGTTTAATTTGTGGAGGGCGGGTCTTTTTTCTGGTAAACATTATAGCTTGGGTTTTGTTGATATTCAGTTTTATTTTCCACGTTTGAAGCCACCCTTCTATGGCCGTCAGGTGTTCTGTGAGATTTTCGTGTATTTTATTATAATGGCTATTAGTGGAGAGAATGGCAGTGTCATCCGCAAACAGGCAAAGCATAGTCCTGCGATGCTTGGGGATATCATTTATATAAATATTAAAAAGGAATGGACCCAGCAGGGATCCCTGGGGGACGCCTGCATAAATGGGTCTTTCAGAAGAGTAGTTATTATCAAGTCTTACGGTAAAGGTTCGATTAGTTAAGTAATTTTTAACTAATTTTATCAGATAGTTGGGGAAATTATAACTGATCAATTTGTATATGAGCCCTGAATGCCACACCCGATCAAATGCTTTCTCGATATCAAGAAATATCCCTCCGGTCGATTTACGCCTGGAGAGACCTTTTGTTATTTTTTCAGTGGCTCTAAGCAATTGATGGGTGGTGGACATGGACTTTCTGAATCCAAATTGATCAGGTAAAATTATTTGGTTGTCAGTTTCAAAGTTGTTAAGTTTGTTCAGAATAATTTTTTCTGTTATTTTTGCCATTGTAGGGAGAAGGGAAATAGGCCTGTAATTGGCAGGGTTTTTTCTAGACTTTCCCTGTTTGTGTATCGGAATGATCACTGCCTTTTTCCACTGTTTGGAAAAATGTCCAAGTGACAGAATATCATTTATGATGTTTGAAAGGTAGCAGATTGCAATTACAGGTAATTGCTTCATGATTTTGTTTGTCACCTGGTCATGCCCAGGACTTTTCTTGTTTTTGAGATTAATGATAATCTCCTCCACTTCAGAAGCAGGTACGTCACCAGTGTCAGGTTTAGGTTGTTTAATCTGAAGGTATGTATCAACGGCCGCCCTAACCTTAGCATCATTATCAGGGTTAGATATGGCGTTGGTTACAAATTGTGCCTCCAGGCACCTAGCGATGCACTCAGCTTTTTCCGAGGAGGAGACTGCGATTTTATTATCGTCAATGAGTGGGGGGAGAGTGTCTCTCTTTTTCTTCTTATTATTGACTGCTCTCCAGAATGATCCATCCTCTAGATTTAAATTGGTAATATAATTGGTCCAGCTTTTCTGGTTGTATTCGTATATTTCATTTTTAATGACTCTTTGAAGAAAATTGATTTGGTTTTTTAAAGTGGGGGATCTTTGCCTATTATAACATTTTCTTAATCTGTTTCTTTCTTTTATGTGGTCAAGTATATTGGAGGGTAGGAAATCACTGGGATTAACGTTATGAATAATTTTGCTGTTGTTAAGGGCATTTTTAATAATTTGGGTTATATTGTCCACTTTGGACTCTATTTGATGTGAAGAAACAGCTGGTTTAAAACTTTTATGAGAAATTTTTGTGTTGATTTCATGTCTAAATTTCGACCAATTATGTATTATTTTCTGATTTTCTTGGTTTTCTGCCTGGGAGTTTGAGAAGTAGATAAAGACGGGATAGTGGTCGGACTGGAGGTCTTCTATGGTTGTGATTTTAGTTGGAGGTAGGACCCCCCTGGAGAGCAAAAGATCAATAAAGTTACCAAATGACCGGCCATAGTGCGTTGGTTTGTCAGGACGAGATATTTGAAATTCTGAGTTTTGTACGAACGTGTTGATAACCCTACCAGGAGTGTTATTATAGTTGCAACCCCAGTTATGATGTTTTGCGTTAAGGTCGCCAGCCAAAATTATTTTGTGATTGATAGAGGTAATATTTTCGATATCCATGACAATATTTGCTTTAGCGTTTGGAGGGATGTATAGTGAGATTAGAGAAATATCTCCGGTATCCGGGTAGTGGAGGTTAACAACAGTTGCCTCCATGAAATAAAGTCTAGGGGTGGGGATGGAGGAGTGGCTTATTGCCGTTTTAATTATTATGGCCGTACCGCCTTGTGCTTGAGCACGGTCGTTTCTATAGACTGAATAATTTGGAATATTAAGTTTGTTATTTTTTACAAGATGTGTTTCTTGAAGGAATACTATATCAATATTATTTTTAAAAATAAAGTTTTTAAATTCAGTAAGTTTGGCAAGGATACCGTTTGCATTCCACATCATCATTTTGAGGTTTTTAAATTTTTTTATTTATCATTATTGGATTCGGTTATGCTTAGGGCTTTCAGTAAAATATTTAGTTTATCGGTAGGGTGGATGGTTTTTTCCAGAATGGGGACAGCACTGAGTAGGGCAGGATATTCTTTAAAAATAATATTAATTTCTTTTATAAGTTTGAGAATTACACTTATATTGTCCAAGTTCCCAATTTCAGTTAAGGGGTTAGTGGTAGGAGCAGGGCATGTCTTAGGTTGCTGGGGGATGCTCTGTGCAGTTGCCTGGGCAAATGTAACGTTATTTTTTATAAGTTTAGTAGGCATGACTGTTGATTGTTGAGATTTTTTATTTTTATTTAAGGGGTTGCTGGGGCAGCCTCCATATGATGCTGTGTGACTATTGCCACAATTTGCACATTTAGGTTTTTCGAGTTTTTTTATGTGGGCAGCTCCTGGAAGGGTGTTTTTCACCACATTTGACACAATTTGCCTGAAGGTGGCATATGGACGAGTTATGTCCAAAGGCTTGGCAATTATAGCATTGCACAGGCCTGTTGTTGATGTATTTTTCGACTTTTATAATTACATGTAATATTTCGTTAATTTCGTATATTTTATTAGCTATCTCGTTACTGTTTAAGGTGATTAGGAAACATGGTATGGGTTCCTTGACTCTGTGTTTTCTCATCACCGCTACTGCAGCCACGTCAAAACCTCTTTCAGTTAATTCATCTTTTATTAGTTCTACAGGAGTAGAGCTAGGTAAACCTTTAAATACCACTTTGAGTGGTTTTTCGTGACGATTTTTTATAATAAGGCATTCAATATTGCTATCAGTTAGGTGCCTTGTGATTAATCGATGAGTTTCAAATGAGGTTGGGAGAATTTTAACGTATTCACCCGAGAGCTTAGCAGTAAGAGTTTTGTCAAAATTTTGCTTAAGATTAGAAATTGTCTCATTAAAATTTTTTTCGAGTTTTATAAGTATTGGTGGAGTAACATTCTTTGGGACTTTATTGATTTCAGATTGGGAGTTAGTTGTATTGTCATCTTTGTTAATCATATTCTGTAAGGGGGAATATTTATTTACAGTATCAGTCCGAGGGGGCAATTGTGATGTTTTAATTGAGGCGGTTTTTTTGGGTTTCACAAATCCTTCTTCATCACTGGTCGAAACTAGTGCTCTTTTGTTTTTCATGACATTAGTCACGCTTACGCCAGCACTAGTGGATGGTATTTGTGAATCATGGTACGAAACAGATATAGCATTATGATTACTAGAGTTATTCATATCAACATTATTATTTACATTTAAGAATTTAGGGAGGCCTGGGCCAGCACTTATAGACTGAATATGTGGGTCGACATAGGAACCCATGGTGTTAATTGCATTACCAGGATTATTTGCAATATTTACATCATCCATATCAACAACATTATTAAATACAGAAGAATTATTAGATACATTATTTTGCAACACAGAATTTTCATACATATTTCCAGAATTATCATTTTTAGAATTATTTACAACACAATTTGAAATATTAACATTATCATTATTTATATCATTGTCAGTAGAAATGATTGAGTTAATAGTTTTGTATCTAGAATTAAGATCAGAGTCAAGGACTGACCATTTTGATTTGTTTTTAACCTTTTTTTGAACCTTTTTGGTCCCCTTATTACATTTAGATTTTGGTTTTTTAGATGAAGTACATAAACTACTATAATTGTCAGATTCAGAATCAGTTGATAAATTATTGGCTATGCTTTCATTTTTGTCATGCAAAGTACAATTAGATATTAAACAATGACCAAATTGAGAGCACTTACCTCGTAATTTTTGGCTGCCTAAGAATGCCTGTTGATATAGCTGATTTTGGTAAATCCAAAGATCATTGACATAATAGTTCATATCACATGATTCTATTCCATCCATTATCCGTTTTTGGGTATTCGCTAGTGTTTCCAATAATTCACTATTTTTGACTAAGTCCTTTAGAGTGTTGCATCTTTCCACTTTTGTCACAGGAATACTGGGATCCAAAGATAGGAGTTGATCAAGATTAGGCACCACATTTTTAATAGAACATTGGGCGATCATACTAATATTAGTCGAGTTAGGGTTAGTACCCACCACGTTGTCGGAGTTAACCCTATCGGGTATCACACTTAACGAAGGCACATTTTGAGATAACACTTGCTGGACCTGCAAAGGGCCTTTGCAGCCGGGCACATCACTTGAATCACTTAGTGGTGGAAATTCAGAATAATCCATGTCTGTAATTATTCTATCCGGCTGTGCATCAGGTTCACTACAGATTATGATCGGCATAGAAGGTAGGAGACCCTCCGTGGGTCGATCGACGGCACCGCCGCCCTCAGCCATCGGCGGGAAACGGCACCACGAGGGAGAAGTCGAAACCGGTTATAGCAGCAGAAACAAAGTCGAGAACAAAATTAACGAGAAATATATTATTTGATGAAGAGAAACCAAAGCGAGCTAATATTAACAGGTTCTGAAAGACACCTCTTAATTGCGCATAACATGAAAATGTAAATAAAATCAGTGGTTTATATATCTTCCATCGGGCAGTTTTAAATTATATATTTCTAAATTCTTAATATTACATCTTTACAAAAAAAGTTTCTTTCCATGCCGTATTAATTAGTTATACAAAATATACATTTATTTTGAGTAGATTTGCTTTGTCCTTCAATAGGGGGGAGAATTGCCCTCAATCTATATTTTCTTATTCGTTGTTACCAGAAATTTAAGCAAACATCATTTGTATTGTACACTGAGCACGTAAATGTATAATCATTTTCTTAAATAACCCTAAAAAGTGATAACACCGTATTTAGGAACATTTAAATTTTATAAAAACAAAAGACTTTCCGGAATAAACTGAGTACATTTCTCAATAATGTGAAATAATTAAACTAAAATATTTTGAGATTTTTTTTCTGACTTCTCAGATTCTCAGCTTTATTTAATATGATTATATCTTGCAGAAGGCATGGTCAAGATTTTATTCAAATTTATTTCTATGTTATATCTTGACACTCGTAATAAGCAAATTTTAACGAATTGCAATAATTGAACAAAATGTTGCTTAAACAAATGTGAGTATATCTTGCAGAAGGCGTGGCTAAGATTTCATTCAAACTTAAATATATTTGTAAGTGTTAAAATGTCGTGACTTCAGTAATACTTCATTAAACTTATTGGAAACATTGGCTCAGATATCAGCAAGGACTGAAAACCTTGCCTTTCCATTTATTTTAGTCCAAATTTGGAAAAGAATAATTTGAATGAATTAGAGTATCTGCTCGCTAGATAGATTGACATGACGCTTGGCCAGTGAGTGTAGACCATTTGAATTAGAGCATTTTTCAAATTTTAAAAACTTAGTGATGATATTGTGATCTTTCGCGCTGAAAACCAAACAAAATATACTTCCGTAACTTGTTCTGTGACTCAAAATGCTTCGCTAAGATATACTATACAATGCAATCACTGCCGATACCTATGTATAGTAAACCTAAAAGATAAGCACTTGGAGAGGCGTGGTCAAATTTAAAATTTAAATGCAGTCTATCATCTTAACTTAAATGTAAATAGAAATGAAAGGCGTGGTCAAATTAAACTCATAACAGCAGTCTTTCATCTTAACTTGAATGTAAAATGGGAATGGAAAGAGAAGCTTGGGAGAAAACCAAGAATTACTTTAGAGGAAAAAGAAAATTTAAGCATAACTAAATTTATATTTATTTTCCCAATTCCAGTTTTTTTATATATATAAATTATGGCTTAAAGATTGATGTAAATTACCATCATTATGCATTACTAATTGTTTCAAAATCCGAGCCCTTTTTCAGGAATCAACTCATTCATAAAAACTTAGGAATGCTCACTCTAATAATTTACATCAAGCATTTATCATTCAGGTTTTACAATAAACTCTATATTATAAATAATTCTGAAATTCAAAAAAATTGACAACTACAATCCATATGAATCAATACATTTTCACAGAGCCAGGGCAGTCCTTAGGATCACCCCCACAACTGAATAATTATCTCTCTTTACCAAATCCTAATTTAACAGCGATAGCCCCCCCCCCTCTCCCATTTGTTTACATCCTGGAGTGGGCGGGGCTCTCGTCTTCGGCGCCGATTGATGGAGCCGCTAAAAAGTTTTCTAAACTGCAACGGGCTTTTTGCCCAAACATTTAGGTCAATTACTTTATTTGCAATAAATTTGACTGCTCTTCCACTTCCTTTGAGCATTGGTCCATATATTTCGTGGGGGTGAGGTATGCAGCTTGACGCCGTTGACCTCTGTCCATATTTCTTGATGATCACATAACATTGACTTGATGTCACGCCTAAGTTGAAAGGAAGAATATAAGTAAAGATGACAAAAAGGGAAGTACTCCAAGGACACTATTTGCATGGTGATGGTAAAATTAAATCTTTTTATTCAAACAAACTAAATATTTCAAGAATTTACAATTAATGAAAAATTGGTGACCTAGGAAAAAATAAAAAATTTTTATTCAAAAGGTTACAGAGCAGTACATGGTTATTAAAACTAGGGAAAAATAAATATATGGGGAAAAATTTACAAACATGAGGAACAGAGCAGAAGGCTCTCAAAGCAGAAGGTTCCTGGCTTCACAAAACAGAAGGTTCCTGGTGCGAGCCAAACACAGAAAAATAATAATGATTGATTATAAACGCAACATAAACATTGGGTGGAATACAGAGTTTACAAGTTTTTGTTTATTCTAATTCTTTTAATTATGGCGAAGTCCACAAGGCGTCGCCAAATGTTGAAATGCAGTAGAATTTGTTAATTGATTTGGAGCGTGAATAAAATTTAAAAATTAGGGGAGAGCCCGAGAACAGATCTAGGCCTATGGAAAATTTTAAGCTCATATGGGCTTAAAATATGGGCTCATATGGGCTTCATATGAGGTTTTCAAGTGCCAAAAGGGGGTAAAGTGTATCTACCGCTGCATAAAATTTATTTTTATTGTGAATCACATGTTTTTTCCATGTGAGTCGCTTGTCTAATGTGACTCCGAGGTATTGAATCTGGTCGGTCCATAGGACTTCCACACCCGTGATGTGGATTTTTTGACATGTTGAGAATTTTCTAGAAAAAAGAATGGCTTGCGATTTGTTCGCATTAATTTTAATTTTCCAGAAGTTGAGCCATTTTCAATTTCGTTAATGTGCTCGGTAAGGGTTTTGTAAATATTTTTGTGATCCGGGTCTGATGTTAGGATGGTGGTATCATCCGCGATTAAACAAAGCATATTATTAGGGTGTTGGGGTATATCATTAACAAAGATATTGAATAGGAAGGGGGCTAAGATTGAACCCTCTGGTACTCCAGCCATAATGGGTCTTTCAGAAGAAAGAGTTTCATCAATTTTGATGGCGAATTTACGGTCGCAGAGGTAGCTGCTGACAATTTTGATAAGATAGCGGGGAAATCTGTTAGCTATTAACTTATAAATTAAACCCATATGCCATACGCGATCAAACTCTTTTCGATATCAAGAAAGAGACTTTCCGTAGATTGCTTTCGGGAGAGGTTCGTGGAGATGTACTCCACAGCTCTCAAGAGTTAGTGCGACGTGGAAAGGTTTTTGCGAAAATCGAATTGCTGCGGAATAATGATTGAATTTGTCTGCTTAAAATCATTTAGTTTTTTAAGGATGAAATGTTCGGTAACCTTAGCCATGGTGGGGAGCAGTGAAATGGGCCGGTAGCTGGATGGGGCTGTCAGATTTTTGCCAGGTTTTCTAATTGGCATAATTAAAGATTTTTTCCAGTTGGGAGTAAAGTATTTGAAGTGAAAAATTTCATTAATTATGTCTGTGAGCAGAATAATTGCAATGGCTTGGAGTTGCTTTAGCATTTTGTTGGTAATATTGTGTACCGGCGTAATTTAGGGGTTCAAGTTACTTAAAACTTCCTTATCCTCAGTGGCCTGAATAAGATTTGTGGGCGTGTCAATGTCTGCTGTGTTTTGATTTAGTATATTGTTAACATAGTTTATAATTTGGGTTTCGTGACTTATAATAGTAGAAGGATTGGGTTTGAAGTGGTCCTCAAAGGTGTCCGCTAGCTTTTCTGACTTTTCGCTATCGGTAATTGCGACATGAGTACCGTCAGAGAGTGGGATGAGAGGTTGTTTGGATTTCTTTCTTTTCTTCGCGGCTCGCAAAAAGGAGCCGTCATCTATCTTGAGGTTTGACAGGTAGTTCTGCCAGGTTGAGTGATTGTGTTCAGCAATTTCTTTTTTAATTTTTTTTTAAGAAGGTTAATTTCTATTTTTATTTGAAGGATTTTATGAGTGTTATAAAATTTCCTAAGCCTGTTTCGATCTTTGATGAGTGTTGAGATGTGGTCGGGTATAATTTTATTAGGGAGGATAAGCTTTTTTGACTTGCTGTTTTCAATAGCAAATGAGATTCAGTTAGTGAGGGTGTTAATTTTTTTATCTGTCTCATCGGTACTATGTGAGGGAGAGAAGGAGGAAATTGGAATATAGGTATTGATTAAAGTCCTAAATTTGTTCCAGTTGATGTTAATTTTTGGTTGGGGGATTTCTGGATTTTCATTGTTTCCTCCGTAGCAAACAATGACTGGATAATGGTCAGAGGGGAGGTCCTCAATAGTGGTTATAGATGAAGGTGTGGTGAATCCCCTGGAGATCGATGAAGTTGCCATTGATTGTTCCGTAATGTGTTGGCTTGTCGGGTGGGAGAAGAATAAAATCGGTGTTCTAAATGAAGTTGTTGAGTTGGGTTCCTGCGGTGTTATGATAGGAACAATTCCACGCCTGATGTTTGGCATTGAAGTCGACTGCGATAACAATACTGTGATTCAAGATAACTAGGTTTTCTAGGTCTCTAATTAAGAGATGACTAGAAGGAGGGGGGGACATAAATAGAGACAAAGGTGACGTTAATGCTGTTAGAAAGATAAACATTTACCGCAGTTGCCTGAATAAAGTGCAATCGAGGGGTTTGAATTCTTCCATTTCCTTTGATTATGTTGATTTTGTATATAATTTATCATTTATTTTGTATATATCTCAGTTTCTTAATTTCTGGTAACTACCTCCTGTCACTACTTATGAATCACCATGCAAACACTCAATCTGGGAGTACTTATCCTTTTATTCATCGTTGTAACCATGCATAGATCTTTAAGTGTAATTTTAGGTTATACTCTTGTTATTTAAAGAGGTCAACGGCTCCCACTGGACACCTCGTCACCACCTCTTCGACCAATGAATTACTAATTGTTTGCAATTACTTTTAAAATATGAGGATCAGAAATTATTTCAGCAATTAGTACTCTTTTATGAATATTATTTTTTTATGTGGAACAGTTTTCTGTTTTTCAATCAGTTTCAATAAGATTTAATTCTTTGCTGGAGATTATGGATACATTAATAAACATATCTGAATCTTAAATTAAACTCCAGCTTTATAACTGCTGTTAAAAATTGAAATTAATCAAGCTATAGATTTATTATTGAAAACTATTATTTAATTTTAGATTAATATCTTTCAGACATTCAGTTAATTTTAACTTTATTATCTTTTCAGAAGGATAGTAACGTTAATTTAAACTAACACAATCTTTACGTATTGCACAATTGAAAAATATTAAATGTTTAAGATAAAACCTACTTTATTTTGTTAGTGAAATCAGATACTACTATAAAATTCCTTACAAATTTATTATGAATTGTACTTTATTAAACGTCACATGATTAATAATTTGAGATCTAGCTTAGATAATACTTTGAATGCAATTCAAATTTCCTTAAAAAAATAAATAATAATATGTACCTCTATTTGAGGCAAAGCAATACAATGAGAAATATACAAAAGTTAAATTAAGAAGTTAAAGTTGTTCATAATTTTCAATGTAGATTAAAAATTAAAGTATAATTAAAGTGAAAGTAGGTGTTTTCGGTATTCCTGTAAGAACTTCAATGCTTGTATATCATCAACGATCATAATCTTATAGAAATTTTAAATAAAGGTACTAAATACAGACAAGTTTTTCAAAAAAAATAGATCTTTAATTTTTAATTTTCATTCTACCAATTATTAAATCCTTTATTTTTAAAATTTCAAATTATGATACATCAGTTTAACTTTTTACAATTTGAGAGAGCATTGGTCCATATGTTGGTTGAGGAGGCGAGGTATCGCCGTTGACCTCTATCGTAATATCTTGTGGAGCACATAAAGTTGATTTTGAGTCTACCTAGGTTGAACTGATGAATAACACTGTAAAAATTACCAAATGGGAAGTACTCCCGGGATACATTTGCATGGCGATGGAATGATAAGAAACAAATTATAAGAGATACTAGCATTTAAAAGAGTTTACAATTCATTTTAGAAAAATAACAAAAATTTTTTTACAATTGGAAAAATGAGTAATTTTTAACAACAATTACAGAAGGTGTTTTTTCGTGAAATGTACAAAATAATACATGATAGAAACAAGTATTTACAATGGAACCGCAAAGAAGGTTCCTACATTTTAGCAAAAACAGAGATCATTTCATTTTTTTATTAATTTATTTTTATTTCATTAATTGTTGCGAGGTCCACGAGGGGGCGCCATTTACAAATTCGCAAAAAGAGTAAATTGAAGAATTAAATAAGAAGGTGGAGAAAAGTGAAAAATTTAGAATTTAGGGGAAAGCCTCAGTACGGATCTAGGCCTGTGGAAGTTTATGAGGTCGTATGGGTTGTAATTGTCCAGGGCTTGGATTTCGATATTTTCGATGTTTTGTAATTTATCATAGAATCTGAAAAGCCAAATATTTAATGTATTGTGTGATTGTTGGAAAGGCTTAATTTACGAATTAGTTCGTTCCTGAAGTAATATTCAGCATTTGTAATGACCCGAAGGATTTTATTCTGCTGAGATTCAAGCAAATTTAGTTGTGTTATGCATGCCTCTCCCCAGATAGGAGCAGCATAAGTGATAATGGGTCTAAGGAATGATTTATATAATAAGATTTTATTTTTTAGTGATAATTGCTAGTTACGGGCTAAAAGTGGATACAATGTGTGAACTGCTGCGGTAAATTTATTTTTAGTGAAAATGACGTGTTTTTTCCAAGAGAGTCGTTTGTCCAAGATGACCTCCAGGTATTGAACATGGTCTGCCCATGGAACTTCCACACCAGAGATGCGGATTTTGTGACATGAAGATCGTTTTCTGGTGAAGAGAATGGCTTGTGACCTGTTTGCATTGATTTTAATTTTCCAAAGATTCAACCAGTTTTCAATTTGGATAGTATGTTCCATTAGTGTTTTATAGATTTCTTTGTGATCAGGGTCAGTTCTGAGGATGGCTGTATCGTCCGCGAAAAGACAGAGCATATTATTTGGGTGTTGGGGGATATCGTTGATAAAAATGTTAAAAAGAAGGGGGCAAGGAGTGATCCTTGTGGAGCTCCTGCTAAGATTGGTCTATCCGATGAAAGAGTTTGTTCAATTTTTATAGTGAATGTACGACCATTCAGGTAGCTGTTAATAATTTTAATTAGGTAAAAGGGAAATCCATTTATTAATAATTTGTAAATTAAGCCCGTGTGCCAAACACGATCGAATGCTTTTTTGATGTCAATGAAAAGGCTTCCAGTTGATTGCTTGATGTAAAGGTTCGTAGAAATGTATTCCACAGCTCTTGATAATTGGCGACATGTGGAAAGATTTTTTCTAAACCCAAACTGCTGTGGGATCATTATGGAGTTATAACTTGTTCATCATTATTAAGTTGTTTTAAAATAAAGTACTTTGAAACGTTCCGACTTTTGCCATTGTGGAGAGGAGTGAAATGGGGGGATAACTAGTGGGGGCTGCTGGATTTTTACCGGGTTTACGGATAGGCATAATAAGTGCTTTTTTTCCGTATTAGCGGAAAGTATTTAAAGTGAAAAATCTCATTAATGATGGCGGTAGCTCGGAGTTGCCTTAGCATTTTATTTGTGATGCGGTCGTGACCTGGGGTTTTTTGGGGATTTAAGTTGCGCAGCACATTTTCGACTTCTGAAGCAAGAATTGGCTTAAAGGGGGTGTCAGTGTCTGCATTATTATGATTGATGTAATCTGAAACAAAGCTGATAGTTTCGTTTTCATGCTTAGGATTTGTTGTAGGGTTTGGTCTAAAATGGGTTTCAAATGTGTCAGCGAGTTTTTCGGCTTTATCCCTTTCAGTGTTTTAATTTGGGTGACTAACCTATATTATAAAATTAAAAATTAAATTTTTGATAATAATTTAACATTTTCTGGTGTTAAATTTAGCACATTGAAACCTGCTATTAAAATTCTTAAAGACAACTTATTATTACGCCTGTTGATAAAGCTTCTAATACACTACTGGCCATTAAAATTGCTACACCAAGAAGGCAATATGCTACAGACGTGAAATTTATACGAAAGGAAGAAGGTGCTGTGATATGCAAATGATTAGCTTTTCAGAGCATTCAGACAAAGCAGGCGCCAGTAGCGACACCTATATTGTGTTTAAATGAAGAAATTGTTCAGCCGGTTCTTCATACACAAATTGCATTTGAACGTTGTTGCCTGGTGAAAAGTTGTTGTGATGCCTCGTGTAAGAAGGAGAAATGCGTACCAGCACGTTTCTGACTTTGATAAAGGTCAAATTGTAGCGTACCAGGATTGCGGTTTATCTTATCGCAGTATTGCTGCTCGCGTCGGTCGAGATCCAATATGACTGTTAGTAGAATATGGAATCGATGGGTTCAGGACGGTAATACGGAACGCCATGCGAGATCTCAACGCAGCCTATCACTAGCAGCCGAGAAGACAGGCATATTATCCGCATGGCCGTAATGGATCGTGCAACCACGTCACGAGCCGTGAGTCAAGAAACGGGGTCATTAGGAAGACAACAAGTGTCTGCACGAACAGTTCGACGACGTTTTCAGCAGCATGGATTCTCAGCTCGGAGACCATGACTGCGGCTTCCCTTGACGCTGCGTCATAGACAAGAGCGCTTTCAATGGTGTGATCAACGACGAACCTGGGCGCGCGAATGGCGAGACGTCAACTTTTCAGATGAATCCAAGTTCTGTGTACAGCATCATGATGTTTGCATCCATTTTTGGCGGAATCGTGGCGAATGCACACTGGCAGCGTGCATTCATCACCGTCATACTGGCCCATCACCTGGCGTGATGGTATGGGGTGCCATTAAATACACGTCTCGGTTACCTCTTGTTCGCATTGACGGTGCTTTGATTAGTGCACGTTACATTTCTGGTGTGTTACTACCCGTGGCTCTACCCTTTATTCGAGCCCTGCGAAACCTTACGTTTCAGCAGGGTAATGCCCGACCGCATGTTGCAGGGAATTGCTTGATACGGAACATGTTCGGCTGTTGCCCTGGCCAGCACGCTCTCCAGATCTTTCACAAATAGAAAACGTTTGGTCAATGGTTGCCGAGCGACTGGCTCGTCACCAAACGCCAGTCACTACGGTTGATGAACTGTGGCATCGTGTTGAAGCTGCATGGTCATCTGTACCTGTACATGCAATCCAATCTCTGTTTGACTCAATGCCAAGGCGTATAACTGCTGTTACTACTGCCAGAGGTGGTTGTTCTGGGTACTGATTTCTAAGGATCTATCCAGCCAAATTTTTTGAAAATTTAATCACTTGTTATTTCTAGTATAATATATTTGTAAAATAAATATCATTTTGTTATTTGCATTTTTTCCTGGTGAAGCAATTTTAATGGCCAGTAGTGTATAACTGTGCACTTTTTTTGTTAAAATTTTTATTTAAATTTAATTTATAAAGAAACTTTAAATTCTAACATCTACAAACTTTTGAATTCTACAGCCAACATCATAAATAACAAAACTTTGAGTTTTTATAAACTTCTAAGTATAAATAATTACAAATTCCTTATTTATAACAGTTATACATAAATTTCATTAGTTTCCTATTAAATTTAGATTTATCACTTGCGGTTCTTATTTTTATATGAATAAACCAGGTTTAATTTTTGCCAAATTTCTCAAAATAATTCTGGAACACATTGTTACATATAATGCTACTTGGATAATTGATAATAATAGACCGGTTTTGGGCTTTCTGTCAAATAATTTTATTTATAATATTAATTTCAAATATCTTTTTCTAGCACACTTGCTAATTAATTTTAACATTATTTTGAAGAAAATTTTATTTTTCAACATCCTTTCGCTTTTAGATATATTAGTGATTTTATTTTTTTCAATAATTTAAATTTTAGTGATATTTCAAAAATCCATATATACAAACGAGCTTTTAACAATAACAGTGAATTCTTAGATTTATTTATAAACATTGAAAATTTAACTACATATATAAATATTTTCGATAAATTCAGTCATAAATAAATAAGATAAAACCAGTCATAATTATTTATAATTAGTCATTAATAAATAAAACTAGTCATAAAATCAATAAAACCATTCATTTAACTATACCAAGTTAATTAACTGACATATTGGAAATTCAACATTTCTTTAAAAATTTACAGGAATGTAGTATTAAAGAATTAAATTGCATATATATATATATATATATATATATACAATGTTTGCAATAATCTAAAATTTATCAAAAAACAAGTTAATCGATTAATTAATCAACTTAAATATAATGATTATTCTTCCACTGCTTCACCTTTCCCCCGAACCGGGGGGGAGATATTAAATTAAGAGGATTTTTTTTCCGGGGTGCAATTTCGCCGAATAGGTCATGAGAGAAATTGCACGAGTATGTGAAGAGTAGAATGAATGGACATTGATGGATGCTTAATCTTTTATTGAGCTGGGAAATGCCTGTGAAAAAGCCGAACATCCGGTCAGGGGTGACCGAACATCATGTCATCTTCTACCTTCATGTTGAGGCCTTAAAATTTTCTCACGGTATTGGAGAAATGTCCAAAATTAAATAATATTGTTTAAGAGTTTGTTATAAAATAAGAGAAAAGAAATTAATGGGATATTCTTTGTTCAACAAGCATTTTATCATTAGTTTATTCGAGATAGATAATTATGAAAGTATCAATAAAAAGTATTATAATGAAGACCTGAGCATAATGTGATATTGTACAGAATTTTCAGAAAGATTGAAAAAACACTTTATTTATTCCAAAATAAATGTACTCGGTTCACACAATTGCGTTTTCTTGCAACTTGGTCAGTCTCAAAATTTTGAAATGTTAAATTCTATTAGAGAACTTTATTTATTCATCTTACTTTTTCATGCTTCTTGACAAATTATTTCATTATAATGATCTTGCTCAAAATATTCTATTGTTCCGAACGACGCGGAGCAATTGGCATTTGAGGCAGAGATATAATATGAAGCTTATATGACCATGATTGAGTTCAATAACGAAAAAAACTTTTTTATTTTACTCATTCGCATCACCCAATAATTCTAAATCAATGCAGTCTCACATTCTTCATCCGTAATTCGCTGCATTTAGCGAATCAAAGGATTTTAAATAATACACTTTTTGTGTGTATTTTATACTACAAAAATTGCAATAAAATGAAATTGTTATAATATTCCGCGCTATAAGAAGGCCATCACTATTTGGTCAACAATATCAATTAATGGAATAACAAATGTTTTCTTATTAAACTCATTGATTTTTAATTACTTCGCTTACGACTTTTTATATTTGTAAGTTTGTGTAATATATATATATATATATATATATATATATATATATATATATATATATATATATATAT